>PITA01025482.1:0-24296 GCA_004023965.1 Spilogale gracilis
CCCCCCCCCCCCCTTAAGGCTATATAGTTAAGGAAGAGCAGGGAAGTTTAGCATAGTGGTTTGTGTGGGTGGGCTCTGGAGTTCAGACTGAGTTCAAATTCTGACCCGGCCACCGCAGTCCTGACACCTGAGCAAGTTACTGAAACTGTTTCCGTGTTTAGAACAGTGTGGTTGGCACCGAATTTTAATCTATAATTTTGTTTTCTCCCTTTCTCGCTCAACTGTGAGTTCCTTGAGGTCAGAGTGGCTCCCGTTCATCTTTCTGTCCTCCATATCGCCCCCCCACGTGATAAGCACCCCCAACATGTTAAATACACGAACGACCCCAAAGAATAAGGCCTAGTCCTAGGAATCAGATGCAAGTCCCTGATACAGGATCAGAGATCGTGTCAGAGGCTTTTTGTTTCTTACCCGGACCAGCTAAAGCGGGGCAATAAATTATGTTTTCTGAGGTTCCCATTTCAACATTTGTCAAATGGAGACGCCAGCCCGAGTGTGAGACAGGCAAGACGACTCGTGGCCCTGCTCTGCAAGACGGGAGAACTTTGCGGGTGAAGTTACTATTTCCTGATTCCACAGGGCCCCTCGCAGGCTCTCAGTGGCAGCAGGCGCCTAGCCGCTGCCCTCAGTTCGGAAGGCCTTGAGTGCCTGCGGCTCCGGGCTTCGCGGGGCGCCGGGAGAGCCAGGGTTGAGCCGATCACTGCGTAAGGTGCGCCCTTCGACCCCAGGTCGGCGCCGCCGCTACCCGTGTCCCCGTTATCAGCCTCCTTCTCCTTCCCCCAGGGCCCAGTGTTGCGCCCACCAGATCCGGTGGTGGGGGGAATCCTATCCCCTTTTCTCGGGGATCCGGGCGGGGAGGGGAAGGTGGCGGTGGCTGGAATTGAGGCTTCCTTTGCCTCCTACTCTCCGGCAAAATCCGATCTTTTCTGAGCAGGATGGGGCGGGGGCGGGGGGCCGCGTGTGCGCCCGGGCGGAGGGAATTCCTTCCCCGGCGGGCGGCGGCACCCGCAGCAGCGCCTTCCCTTTTTTTAGCTCTTCCCCGAGGCTGCTTCTCGGCGCGGCCGGGGGTGGCGGCGCGCTCCACCTCGCGCCGGGGAGACTGTCGCCCCGCGCCCGGCCAGGCGCTGGGGCCGCGGCAGGTGGAAAGGGCGGCGAGGACAGCGTCCCTTCGCCGCTGCCGCCGCCTACCGGGGGTGGGCAGCCGAGAGTCTCGCTGGAGGGAGACCCGGGGTGATTCCCATCCGCCCGCAGCTCTTCCAGGGCGGCCCTGAGCAAGGAGCTGTTTTGTCATTTTGAAAAAAAACCCACCTCCCCCCTGCCCCGCCCCGCCCCCCCGGCTGTTTCAGAACTGGCGCTGAGTTAGATCTGAGTCACAGGAGGACGTGGGCCCCCAGCCCCTCCCGCCGCGGCTCTTCCCCGTCCCGCCCCCAGCCCCGCGGTCTGCCCCAGCCGGGGGACGCAGCCCCAGCGCCGCGGCCTCAGACACCGCGGGGGGCCCCTGCCTGCCCGCCGCCCGGGGTGCGAGCCCCGCCGCGCTGCCCGCCCTTGCCGTGAAGACAGCTCGTCCGGGGACAGCAGTCCCGTCCTCAGACCGTGAGAAGGCCACAGTCTGTCCCCTGCCTCCGGGTACGGCAGGCCACCTGCCCCTGACCTTCCCAGACAGATGGTGCGTGCTGGGAGGGGGTCACAGGCTGAGAGGCGCCCAGCGGCGACCCAGTGTCTCCCACTAGTTTCCTGTGGTGGGCACTTCCCTCAAGGACCTGGTCAGCTTCTTCCACCTCTGGCTACCTATTTTCTCGCCCCTTCCACTCCTTCCCCAGCTCTCCGGGGAGAAGGTGCTACACAACTCTATTTTTAGTCCTAACAAGCTGCCTGCCTGAGCAGCTTCCATCTGCAGCCCTCGGAGCCCTTTACAAATGCTAATGAATGGAAGCTGCTGCCTCCAGAGTAACTTAGCTTCATCCTGCTCCTCTTCCCCATCCCCCATACTTTCCCAGCGGGGAAACTGAGGCATGAGATTAAAGCATAGAGAGGTGACCAGTGTCAGACTGCAAGCTTCCTAGAGCCCATTGGTGTGGCTCTGCCGTCACGGGTACCTTCTGCCTCCTCTTCACGGTGTTAGGTCCTGGACTGAGTTCAGAGGTCAGACAAGTCCATGTCTTCCAAGTCCAGAGAAGTGAGCATAGAAGTCCATCGTTACAATACAAATAGGTGCCCCACAGAGCTCTTTCTGTAGAGAACATGTGAGCACAGAAGTCTCACCCAGCCAGGGAGGAGGGAGAGGAGAGGGGGGCTAGTGCCATTAGTGTCCTATTTTGTAACCAGGTAAGGCTTCCTGGAGGAGGTAGCACCTGAGCTAAGGGCGTAATTGAGAATTGGAGTTAATCAAGTAAAAGGCAGGGGGCATTCTGTGACCAAAGCACAGGGTGGAGAAAGATGCAGTTTGGAGTTGCTAGAGGTGAAAATGTTTTGGGTGCTGAGGTGGGAGGTGGGGCTGGAGAGGAATTCGGTGTAAGCCGGGAAAGGACCTGGTCAGGTGAGGGTTTGAAATGCAGCCTTCTAGTGGCCAGGAGGAAGAATTTGATGGGCTAAGAGTGGACGCCAGGAGACCAATTAGTGATGATAAAGGCCAAGTGTCAAGTGTCAGGGAGAGGGGCTTCGAGGAGGACGGGGCGCTTTGGAGAATCACTTAACTGGAAATCCAGAACAACACAATCTTTTTCTCTCCTCCGTGGCCCACTGTTGGACTCGCAGGGCAAACATCTCCCTAGGACTTCAGCTACACATCACACGCAGTGGGCACTTGTCCCTTTTGAGCCGGAGGCCCAGAACTCCGGGGGGCCAGGACCTACGCTCTGTGTCTGCAGGGGCGCGTGGCAGCAAGGCCGTTGTTTCTGGATGTTGGTGAATGAATGGTGCTTTCATCGCCCAAGGGTCATAAGAACGGAGGGGAAATACTCAGCAACTGCAGGCAGGCGGACGTAGGCGGGCAGGACACTTCCCACTGCTCACTCTCCCCAAAGTGAAAGCCCCACACACACTTCAAGGGGAAGCCCACCCTCCCTGTGCAGCTCGCACTCGGAATCAGAAAGTGCCACCAACTGCAGCAAATGCTGCTTCGGAAGTTATAGGAAGCCTCCCTACCACTTTCAGGGCCCTGCTTTCCAACCAAAAAATCATGGAGCTGTTTTTGGAACACCTCCAATGTGTTCCAGTCAGAGCAGACGGGGCCCTGTGGATGCCCAGAGAGGAGGGAGGCATGGAGGGGCTCACATTGGGCACTTTTGCTTATTAGAGTGGCAGGAATTCGAGGAGAGGCCTTTGCTCATTTACTTCTCCATGTGGTCTGGGTCGTGTCAGATTTCCACGGCTGCCTTTCGCTGCAGATAGCTTCCCCCAGTCATCCTCCCAGTGCTAACTCCCAGGAGGTCCTCATGGCCGTAGAAGGTCAAGAGTGTGGGCTGCGCTCTAGGTTCAGACTCCCCATCTCCTCCACTCCTACCAGCTGTGGGACCTTAGAGAAGTTATGTGACTCATTCTGCCCTTGGAAACCTCAGTTTCTCATCTGTAGATTGGGTTTATATTGAGTCCATGCCAATTTGAGCACTTAGAATGCCATCTGGTATGCGGTAAGCCCTCAATAAGTATTAATTGTTATGAATATTGACAGAGTCCTCCGTCCTCTATTTGGTAGGGCTGGACTTCCAGCACCTCTTCCAGCTGGTCAACCCCCATTGCTGTTTGGGGGTCCAGTGAAGTCTCCCCTTGATCTCTTCCTTTTATTTTAAGTCTTGGATACTTAGAAAAACAACCATTGACCCTATAATCTGTGGAATGCTCTTCTGGGGGCAAGAAAATATACATTGTTTAGAAGAAAGTCCCATATGATTGAAGATGAGATCGTCCTGTCGAGAACTGATTAGGACATAGAGTCATAGAATGTTAGAGCTGGAAGACATCTTGGAGGTGTGATCTCAAGCTGGCAGTTTTCAGAGACCCAGAGAGATTGGGTTAGTTGTGTGACTAACCCAGGGGAGGGGGCAGGAACCCAGGTCTGCTCCTGGCGCCCCCTGGTCACCACAGGTGCTTCTCTCACTCCACTTCTGTGGGCCACTCCGCGTGCTCTTGATGTCTGCGTCTCCCTCTCCCATCCCAAGTCTGGGCACGTCTCCTTTACCTAGTCCAAAACCACACTAGTGTGCTATTGCTGTGTCAGTCAGGGTTCAACCGGAGAGGTAAACCCGGTAGCAGATACGTAGTAGGGGACTGATTGCAAGGAGCTGGCTTGCAACACCGCAGTGGCTACCGAGGCGAGCCCACAACCCGCAGTGCAGGCGACCAGGCAGGGCAGGCCAGAAACTTTTGGGCAGGGGCTGACTCCGCAGGCCATGGGTGGAACTCTTCCTGCCAGGAGAATCCAACTGACTGAACCAGACCCACGCAGAGCATCTGTGATGATCTCCTTTTCTCAAAATCAAGTGACTGTGGACATTAATTCCAATTATTTATTAATTAATTATTAATTCCAATTAATTAAGAATACCTTCAGAACAACACCAGCGTTTTGAGTGACTAACTAGGTCCTGTAGCCTAGCCTTGCTGGGGCTGGAAGGCTGACCACTGTCCTCTCATGGTCTTGCTGTCTGTCCTCCTTCCAGCCTGTCTGAAAGACTGCAACTGTATTCATCTTCCCAAAACTCTGCCTTGCCCTCCTTTTCAGTTTTCCGCAATGGTCCCGGTTATAAGAAACGCTGAGCTTGCCAACTATAAACTCTTCGTTCTAGTCAAGCCAGTCTCCCTGGTCTCTGAATAATAACCACTTTTGTGACTTTCCCTCCTCCAGTGGCTTCCCTGTGGGAACCCCACCGCGCCCTCCACGGGCCATTCCGTTTGGTTCTTGCAGCACTCTGAGTTTTGCCCCTCCTTCCTGCACCTCGGCACCCCTTCTCTGCCTCACTCACTCGGGATCCGTGGGAGAAGAGGGGAGAACTCACTCTTGAGGCGCCTCTGTTCCCCAAGCCAGGCAGTGTGTGGTCAGATCGTAACAAATTGCTCCTAAGGTCTTATTACTAAAGTGAAAGGTTGGGTGGAAGTCATTATAAATGACAACCGAAACAATTTTCTCTCCTGCCCACCATCTCCGCCCCACACCTTTCTGTCAAGAGAAGTCGCTAGTTCTTGCTATCTCTTTTTAATCAAGTTGGCGTCTCTTGGACCTGAGGAAATTCAGAGTCCAGATGGGCTGCACAACAGTGAAGGAACCCAAACAGAAAACAGGTCCCTGACGTCAGAGGGGCCCCTTTTAACGTTTTAAAGAGATTCTCGCATGGGTTGTGCTAAATGTAATGCACATCAGATCTTTGCCAAAGCAAGATGTTCGTACCAGAACAGCAGAGCACGCAGAGTCGGCCTGCTTGGGTTTGCAGGCAGGTTTCTGGCAAAGCTGGTATCACTTCATTTCCATTCTGGATGCCGGGGTAAGGTTTTTAGCCTTTCTGCACCTCGGTTTCCTTGTTTGTTAAGTGGGGATAATAATAGATATTTGTCCCGGATGAAACCTATCTCTGGGATTTGTTGTGAGGGTTCAGTTAGTCTATAGAAAGCACTTAGAAAGCCAGGTGCATGGGAAGATCCCAACACACTTTAGCTGCTACAATTATTAGCTGTTACAGGGCTAATCAGATGTCTCCTTGTATACATGCTGACGTCAGCAGGCTAAGCTAAGATACTTTTATAAACCCCCCCCACTCCACCACCAGGGGTTGTAATCTCAGCCTGTGGCTGGACCCCCCCAGCTCAGGAAAGCACTCTTCTAACTAGCTGTGTCACTCATCGGTCACTTAGAGGTCAAGATGTCCTGCATTCCAAATTTAACCCGGTTTGAACAGATTATTTCTTTTTTTTTTTTTTTTTAAAGATTTTATTTATTTGACAGAGAGAAACACAGCCAGAGAGGGAACACAAGCAGGGGGAGTGAGAGAGGGAGAAGCAGGCTTCCCGCCGAGCAGGGAGCCCCATGTGGGACTCGATCCCAGGTCTCCGGGATCATGACCTGAGCCGAAAGCAGTCGCTCAACCAACTGAGCCACCCAGGCGCCCCTGAACAGATTATTTCTTGATTATTTTTTATGTTAGATCTGTTGTGCTGGGGCTTGGAGATGCTGAGAGAAGACGTGGCCCAGGTCCTCAGGAGCTTCCAAGGCAGATGACTTACGGCAAAGCCATCAAGGAGAGCTCGGGGCAGCATGGTGGGCTAGGAACATGGCCGGGGAGGGCTTTTGTCTTGGAGTCTTTCCTGAACAACGTGCCTGGAAGCTGGGCTTGGACGCACTGGAAAGGGAGCCACCCCGGTGCTCTTGTTGCCGGCACAGGGCCTGCTGGAGAGCAGACGCCCCAAAGACCTTCTGTGAAAGACTGACTAGCTATGACAGAGGCTCTCGAGGATGGGTTCATCAAGAAGGTACTCTGGGTTTTAAGCTTTGTAGACAGAGTCAGATTTTGAGAGGGCAGAAGAGAGAGAAATGGCTCAACAAAATGCAGTATATACATACAATGGAGTATTATTCAGCATAAAAAAGGGAGGAATTCTTACCTATGCTACAACATGGATGAACCTTAGGGCCATTATGCTAGTCACAAAACAACAAATAATGTATGATTCCACCGATACAAGGCGCCTAAAGTAGTCAGATCCTACGAGACAGGTAGTAAGGAGAAAGGTGGTTGCCAGGGCCTGGGGGACTAGGGAGTTGTTTAGTGCATACAGAGCTTCGGTTTCCACCAGATGAAACAAGTTCTAGAAATCAGTTGCACATCAATGTGAATGTGCTTCATACAGAACTGTACTCTTAAAAGTGGTTAAGATAGCACATTCTTATGTAATGAGTATTCTAGCACAATTCTTAAAAAAAGATGGTGAAGGAAGCAGCAGAGAACAAAGGAGTTAAGGCAGGTGGAGAGGCAGAGTGTAGGACGTGCTCAAGGAAAGGGTGCTTAACCGATAGGGTCAGAACTTAAAGTATAAGGGGGGTGAGGGACATGGTAAGAGATAAGGCCAAAGGGAGGTCAAGTGGGCCTTGAATGCCATACCAAAGAAGGGTGGAATTTAAAATTTTTTCTTTGACTTCATATATATGGCTGAGGTGGGTCTCCGAATAGTCTCTTCAGCCTTGGATATTATGCCATCATACTTCTGGGCCAGTGCTCCAAGCTGTTAGCTCTGTGCTAACCCAAACTCTTCTGTGGAGCGCACCCCAAGGCTCACTGCACCTGGGACAGTGAGGGCCCATTGCATCTGGGTGCCTCTGGCTGCTTCCTCTGCTGCCTTTGGTTTGAAGAGACCCCTGTGGAGTGTTTCCGCTCTGGCTGCGCTAATGGAAACTAATGAGATCTCAGCCTGATGAGCCGGACTCCTTTCAAACTGCATATTCTTAAGCAACCTCAGCGCTACAAGCTCGACCGACGCCTGGCAAATTACCGGCTCCGCGTCACAAACTCCTCGGATTTCCCACCCCTGACTTCATCCCAGGGTGCGGTCTCCAGGGGCCTGTGTGACGGCCCCCTAATAGGGCCCCCTGCTAGGTGCTGCCTAATTTTGCTTCTAAGCCTGGGCTCTTCTCAGTGTAAGACAAATGGCTCGCTTATTGAAAGTAGAAATGAGGTGGCCTATGACATTTTGGAGTTTGTTTTCCTTTTTAAGTGTTTGGGTGCATACGGGGACATCCATGCAGTGCTGACTTCGAAATGGAGTGGCGAACCAGATGGCCGAAGGCAGACCTCTTCATGTAGCTGTTATTTATTTAATATGAAATTTTGAGGCTCCAGTTATTTTCTCTAGGTCTCCGTTTTTCCACATCTAAAATGAGTATAATAATTTATTGCTTTCGAAGGATATCAGGAAGATGAGAGGTAGAGGATGCCTGGGTGGCTCAGTGGGTTAAGCCTCTGCCTTCAGCTCAGGTCATGATTTCAGGGTCCTGGGATCGAGGCCCACATCGGGCTCTCCGCTCAGCAGGGAGCCTGCTTCCTCCTCTCTCTCTGCCTGCCTCTCTGCCTACTTGTGATCTCTCTCTCTCTGTCAAATAAATAAATAAAGTTTTTTGTTTTTTTTTTAAAAGATGAGAGGTAGAGTTGATGAAATCCTTTGAAATCTGAGTAACAGGGTGAATGTTATTGAATGTTGACATAATTCTGTGCATTCTCCAAGGATGCTGGAACTAAACATTTGTCTGGGCACGTGTATCTTGTACACCCCTTATCACTACATTTACCAAGATGAGAACAGAAGAAGAAAATTCTTGTTCAGAGAGTGATGATAGACTTTCAGCTGAGTGGTCGTTCTTTAGAGCCTGGCTGATTCCTTTCTTGGGCAACAGTGCTAAAAACTGTTAGACTCCTTTGATATCTTAGCTATTTTACCGCTCAAGCTCTGGGAGAGGAACTTGATAAGAAGACGTGCAGGAGTCTTGACTGTTCCTTTCACCATTTCTACAGCCACACCACCCTGCTCTGACCAGTTGTGCTGTTGGCACAGCTGAAGCGGCCCCTTCTCACTGGAGAGGACCCCTCCCTAATTACAATAGCAGCAAGAACAGAAGGCCTCTACCCTGGTCCCCTCAGAGGGTTCTGCCACAGGGGCCTCAGGCTCTAGAGAATGGCGCCAGAGATGGGTGGGATAACCACAAAGAGCTTGCTCCCCCCTCTGTCCATTAAATGTGGAGCCCCAGGCACCATGGTCCACGGGGCATCTCTAAAGTCAAGCCGTGGACAAGCCCCGTTTCAGGTAGTTCTCACAGAGAGCTCTTTTCTTGCATAGTATTTCCTGTTCATCTCCATGGCTCACTGTTCCCTGACTCAGTTCGCTGCCCTAAATGCCTACAAAATGAGACAGGCTGAGAAGCAGCTCATTAGGAACACTTGGGTACTTGACCTCAGTTACTGGCTTTTCAGTTTAGTGACTCACTTTCACCTCCCTCTCTGGTTCCGGACTGTGATCCCACTAGAATCTAGCCTAAGTTCCCCCAGCTTAGCGTTCTCTTGTGGCTTCTGATGAAAGAGTCATCACAGGAGTCCTGAGTTCAAAGACCCTACCCAACAGGCTCACTTCTGATCTACCGTGTTGGCTTCTAATTCTGGTTCTAGTATTTACTTGCTATACATTTTCCCACTGCACATAGACCAAAATACCCTCTGCATCTACTTTTCCATTCCTGGTGGTGCTTCAAGAACTTGACCGTGGCCATGAGCCATGGGAGCCGCAAGTGATACAAATGGCCACATCAGGGCACGAGACCAAAATGTGTGCGTGTGTGTGTGTGTGTGTGTGTGCACAAGCACATGTGTGTATGTATATAGGCTTACACCACTTAGTGTACTTTAAAAGTAACCCAAATGTTTAAGATTTTGGACTATCCTGATTTCTTAAAAAGGAAGGGAGTGAGGGAGGGGTTAGATACTCTGACTTTAATACTAAAAGATGACTGGTAGTAATAATACCTTGTGTAAATTCCTCCAAAACTTTTATGTCTATAAATTGCATTTTTCTGTACTGGTTTATAATTAATTTAATTTTTCACATAGTTGTGTATCTATTCATGTCATCACACACTCATCTTTCCTTTTTAATGGCTGAATGGCATTCCGGGGTCCCATGACTCTCCCAGACTTCATTTCCTCCTTTGTTGGTCATCATGTTGCTTCCAAGGACTTGCCCCCTTCCTTATTATACGTGATTTGCTGTCAGGAAACGTTGACCTAAGTCTTTGACTATATTTTTAATTCCTTAGGATAAAGTCCTACAAGAAGAATGAATAGGTCAAAGGGTATGCTCCTCTTGAAGGTTTTTGATGTTCAGTGCCAAATCAGCCCCAAGAAGTTAAACCAAGTTCTGTTCCCATACCTTCACTCCCTCGCTTACACTGGATATTGTAATTTGTTAAAATAGCAGTTGATAAGTGAAAAATAGTGTCTCCCTCTGTGATTATACAAGTTAGGTCAGATCTTTTTTCATATGCTTTTTGGTCGTTTATATTTATTTTGTGATTTTTTTTCTGTCCATTGTTGCCCATTTTTCCTACTCAGATGTTTTTCTTTTGTTTTTTCAAAAGATTTTATTTATTTGAGAGAGAGAGAGAGAGAGAGAAAGAGAGCACACGCGTGCGCACGCGCCAGTGAGCCTGAACGAGGTGGGGGGCAGGGGGAGAGGTAGAAGCAGGTTCCCCACTGGATGTGGGGCTCGATCCCAGAAGCCTGGGGTCATGACCTGAGCCAAGGGCAGACACTTAACCGACTGAGCCACCCGGGTGCCCCTATTTAGATGTTTTTCTTACTGATTGGTTAGAGCTCTTTAACACATTAACGATATTATCTTCTCTGTCATATGTGTTGCAAATATTTCCTTGGTCTTTTGTCTGCTTTTTACTATATTTATGGTGTGTTGTTGTTGTTGTTTGAGGGGGCCTTATAGACGGATTGTACATTTTGGCCTAATTGAATCCATCAGTCTTTTTCCTTTATGATTTCTATTTTGATATCTTTGTTGGGAAGACCTTCCCCACCCATTAAAGCATTCTCTCCCATGTAATTTAAGGTAATATTTCAAGAACCCTGGACTGAGGGAGGCACTGCATCCATAAAGCCCAGCGGGTAAAAGGGAGGACTATGGAAAGTATAGATGTGAGCACAGACCGTGCACCTACGCGGCTCCCTGAGAGCTGGCAAAGGAATTTAAAGCTGTTCTAGTCTTCCGGTGACAATCTGACAAGTCCAGACTCTGCTTGAACATTTCACCGCGGATGCTGCTTCCTGTTCACGTCCTCAGCAAAGGTCGCTGGGTTCAGAATAGTGTCAGCGTCCTCCCAGGGTCTCTCTCTTAGTGGTCGTGTGTGCCACCAAAGCATGATATGTCCACCCCATGCCAGGGTGGAGGGAGAGGAGAAGGCTGGCTGCCCCGTCATGGCGATGGTCGCCCCGCATCAGCAGTGGGAGCACCGCCTGCAAGACCTTGTGCTAGTGACACCGGGGCCGTGACACCCTGCTGGGCGGAGACGATGCCTTTTCTACCCGTGTGCGTGCGTGTGCGTGTGTGTGTGCAAGCACGCACATATATGCTCCCTTGCACAAACCTGACACACGTTCTCTACTAGTTAAATCCTAAATGGGAACAACTGCCCCTGTCATTTTGAAGAGGGGGACGGGAGGTGGAGCAAATAAAACCTTCAGTAGAAATAGTAAGAAAAAGATGTGCACTGAGCATGTGCAGAGTAATTTTTCTTCTGCATGCTTTATTAAAGAATTATATGACATAATTACATGTTATAATGTCTTTACACATATTTATGGTAATTACGTCAATGCACATTTGATGTTCTATAATTACAGTAAATACACAACAGTCCTGACAAATCGCTTGATCAAGAATTCAAATTCCCCAAGTGAGGACAGGGAGAAAAGACATTAACTCTTCTGCTGCCTGATTGCCCCAGTGCCTGATTATTCCTTCGCCTTTTCCTGGAAGTTTCGGGGGGGGGGTGCCATTTGTTCGTGTCGCTGGGTATGATGAAGGTGCGATCACATTCATTTCCCCTAGAGGTGTTCCTGAGACCGGCCCCTACAGCAACACCGCTGATTTTTATGATCATTTCCTCTCGGGACTGCTGTGTGTGGGTCGTGTAGGAGGAATGGGTGCCTGCCCCTGATAGAGCCCCAGAGGTAGGGAGGGAGTGAACATTGGTGCCCTCAGTGAGAGGCATCGCCCTGGCAGATGTGGGGAAATACAGAGAAAGTGCCAGTCACGATTCATCTCCTGTTTATGGACAGAAACGCCAGTGAGCAGGGACGCCCCAGAAGCAGGGCCCTTTCCCAGAGTCTGTTGTTAACCTGCAAACCACTTCTTCCCTCCGTAAACTCCTAAAGGGCAAGATGGTGTCCAGTCCCCTGGCACCTGGAATCAGGCATTGAATTTTTCATGAATAGGCCCTGATATCTGTACACAGCATTGCATGCATTATCTTCCCTTATACGGATATTGTTTATGGTCTCGTTGTCTCTGGATTCCGGTGTCGGGGTGGGAGTGGGGGTGAGGGATTACTGTTCTTGCTAAGTAGGGCCAGTGGGTCAGAAACTGTCAGCGATTAGCGTAACTGTTGCCCTACCAAGATGCAACTCCTGCGGTCTGTTCGGTCCCTCCTAAGGTCTGGAGGAAGTGTTTCTTTACCTTTGCCCTGACACGATCAGAACCACCCAGATAAGAACCATCTGTGGATTCAGACCATCATGTATATAGCCCAGAGAAGGAGTGTTGGGTCTCCAGGATTTGGGCTCCAAATCCTCAAAGGGACATAACAATGGCTCGCCTCAGTGGAAGGAACTTACTGTGAGGTAAGTTAAGGAATTCCAAGAACACAGGACTAGAGGTTTGCGACCCTGTCTCTGGGAAGAAGGGCACCTGCCTACCAGGAGCCTTGAGCTAATAGAGGTTAGGGAGTTTGGAAATTTAAAGCTATCAGTAAATGTCAGGAATTTTCAGGAAACTCCTTTTGCCCAACAGTGACTGCCTTTAGTGTGGAAGCAAGAGCAATGCTCCCGTTCACCGATTTCATCCCAACTCTGTGACCCGGAGACACTCTCTCTAGAAAAGGTAGTCCTGAAGGGAAAGTGCACTGATTCCCACAGGTGGAAAAAAGAAATCTGTTACACTGGTTCAGACCATTGTGGGAGAGGGCCGAATTGAGGGCTAATGATTCATAAAAGTCGCAAATTTATTAACTAATATAATTCTTAGTCATGAAGTCTCCATGTTCCATGCATTCTGAAATCAAAGCAGTTACAGATTTGAATGAAGTTGGAATCCTTAGGGCAGAAAACGCTTGTTTTAGCCCCAGATGGGGGCTAGAGGTGAGTGAGCCGTTACTCCCCCGGTAATGAAAGCGCCTGGCAGCTGCAGGCTTCTGGGGAAGGTAATTGCTGAGGGCTGAGATAGGGATCTAATCTAGTGCTAAGGATGCCCTGTTCCTTGTTTGAGGCCGAACTCCACTTTTCCTGTGGCACTAGGATGGCAGGGGAACGCAGCACAGTAGACATGAACACATTAACACGCACATCTTAGCATTTTGCATTTTTCAGAAACATTGCCATCATGTCTGAGTCTTTTTTTTTTTTAATTGTTAATTGCTTAGGACCTGGTAAATTTAGAGGAGTGCCTCATCCCTGTATTTCAACATGTGAGCAAGTGAAATGGAAACAGATGTAGCATTTTCTTTCTTTCTTATATATATATTTTTTCTTTTTAGTGAGGACTTTGCACGGCCAGGAACCATAATTCATATTTTCTTCACACTCACAAAAGACTCTGCTGGAACCAAGTTTGTGTTGGGAAACAGATTTTTCCAGGCTCTTTCTGGTTGGGCGTTGTTGTGGTGTGTTTTTAACTGCTGCTCATTTACCCACTACTAGAAAAGGTGGGCTCAGGGGGAAAGTAGACCAAGGCTGGCTTCTTTTTACATGAGCTTGGAAAGAAACTGGGAAGTCTACGCTCCTTTGAAAGTCTTTGAAAGTGAGGAGTAGGAGCCCACAAGATTCGTTCGTGTAATCAGAGCAAGGCCATTCATTTCACAAAAGCAATTTCTTGCCTCAAAACAACAAGGTGGCGGGGAGAAGAAAGAAACTCAGCTCTTCTACTGTCTAAGGGTTGATGCTTTGGAGGTGGAGGGCAGGAGTTTGAAATTAAATATTCGGAAGAGAAATCAGCAAGAGGCAAAATCTCTAGCAAGAGAGGTCCATTAAGTCAGAGTGATGGGATTGCCAATATAGTCTGTTTCAGCAGCACCCCGCCTCCCCCCGCCCCAGTAGTCCCACCGGAGGCATTTGGGAGTTCAATAACTCCCCCAGAGGGACTGTGCTCTATTCTCTACAGGTCTGTGTAATCCTTGGCTGCTGAGCTACCAACAGCAGCCCCTGGGGATTGAAAATTAATTTCTTTCCCTGCCCTACACGGCTGATCCCAGCTGGCCCATGGCTCAGCTGGGAGCTGGGGTCAGATGCACGAGACCACCAGGTGCTTGGAGTAAATGACCAGGGCCTTGGGCTGAGAAGGCCTCGAACAATACGGAAATGGTATTTTCCACTTAACTCAGTTGCCGTGCACCTGGCTGTCTGTGCGCACCAGGATTCAATTATCAGGGCAGGCGCGCGCTCCCCCTGCCCCCTAGTCTTTGCCTGCGCTTTCTGGGGAGCTGTGTAGTGTCCTCTCTTTCTGGCAGCTCTGGGTGATGGGATTCCAACAAGCAAGAACGAGAAAGGATTTTCTGCTCACGCTCAGCTTCAGAACTAACTCCGATATGCCATCGGGGGGGCATGTGGAAAAGCACAGGAGTGTTCTAGCTTTGTGGCCTTGGACATAGTCATTATGCCTTCCTGAGCCTCAATTTCCTACTTTGTACGGTAATGAAGGTATAGCACATGATCTCCCATCTCAGCATCTAGTTCTAAAATCCCAAGGGGTTTGTCTTACTACATTTCACTGAGGATCCCAAACTACTTCCTTGATAGGAATGTGTAGAGTGTCAAAAATTAATTCAGAAGAAACTGAAATAACGGGCATTGGGTAACCCAGCAATCGGTGTTGCTGGAACTCAAGCCAGATTTCCAGCCCAGGGTCTTCTGCACCCCTTTCGTGGGAAGCCCAGAGGTCTCTGTAGAGCCCTCCATGTCAGCGCTCACCAGAGGCACCGTGCAAGCCAGACATGGATGGGAGGGAGGAAGTAGAGACTACCACCCAGGGCAGGATGTGTCTGGCAGTGTCCCCAGAAAGTTGCCAGGTCCGCAGCCTCTCGATCTTCAGTTTGTGAAGCTGTTAAAGGAAACCAGATCCAAGTATTGCTGATTCAGTGATGTTTGCCCAAATGCTGTTTCCTAAGAACTGTTGGATGCCCAAGACGCCTTCTGAGTCTGTTTTCTTTTTCCAACAAGCCCGTTTCTTTTCCTGGAAGTGGGACATGGCATGGAGCCGGTGGAATCTGAACCCAAGTCTATTCCAACTCCTTTCTAAACTTGGATCCCACTGCAATGAGAGGGTTTGGGAACCCAGCAGATGCCCCTTCCTCCTACCCCTTCCCAAGGGTCCTGGAGGCCATGGCTGTTAGTACGCTTCGTCAGCATGGAGCAGCCTTTGTGTTTATGAGCTTCGCATGGCTCCATATATCTGTGCTTTGTGGCCGTTTCAAGCCACAAAGGTATCAGTACCTCCATAATTCAAATGAAGAACTAAGACAAGAAGTAGTAAATGGCAGACTCCACAGTCAGATGGAGGCCCTTAGCCTTGTTCTTTTTCACATCACACACTCACACACACACACACACACACACACACACACACACTTGCTGTGAAGATACGCTCTTTTTCACAACAAGGGGAACACCTTAGCACAGCTTCGAGCCACTTTATTAAAAATGCAGCCCCAACCCCTGGGCCAGATTGTAGCTTCTGACTCACTATCGCTTATCTTCCTGGCTGTCTGAACATGATCTTCGCTGGCTTCCCAGCGCCGCCAGCAGACGGGCTCACTGCGGGGAGGAGGCCGCGGCTTTGTTCTCTCCCAGCCCCACTTCAGCCCCTTCCTCCCCCCACCCCCCGGGCCATCCCTTCTCTCCTTACTCTAGTTTGAAATGGGGCCCTGGGAGCCAGCCTCGTCTCCTCTCCTTCTGGCCCACGATCACCCCATGTACCCTGACCCTAAAGCAGGGGCTTCTGCTGCTGCTGGTGTCACTCAGCGGCCCATGTGCTAGGCCTAGCACGTCTCCTTGCTGAGCCAGAGATCTTGTTGCCTTCAGAAGGGGACCGTAGTAATAATGCGGGCACCCCATGAGTCAGTATGTGTAGGCCTCCCCACCCCAGTCCACTCTCTATTACCTGCCACCTAGCGTTTATCAAACGGACACACGTGCCATCTGCTTCCCACGTCATGCTCAGGACCTTTCTTCCAGCCCCACCCACAAGTTGGTCGCACTTCACAGCACCTAAAGACAGACTAAAGCCACGGACACATGAGCACCTCATCTGGGCTCCATGGGAAAGAAATCAGATGCATTGAATTTTGACATCTTTGATTTATTGCTTTATTTTTTTTGCATAAAGAGTACATGTGAAGAGTGAAGAGTTGTAGTAACACCGCAGGCCAAGTAACACAGGGCAGGTGGCACACAGGACGTCAGAGCGCATGACGGCAGCGCTGGGGATGAGTAGCATAATGCCGCTCTCCAGTGTTGCCTGCAGAGCTGGTGTCACTTGGCGGTGGGCGTGGGAAGACCGTCTGGGTCAGAAGATGCCAAGAGGAGCTGGTTAGGACAGGCCGCCCTAGACTCAGCGAGGCCTGCCAAGAGTGAGTCACATGTCTTCTACCCTATCTCATTGCCCTCCCGTTGACCTCAGGTGGGTAGTGTCTCTTCCCCAGCCCACGCGGCGGGATTTCTACCTTCATAGCTAGACTGCGAAGCCTCTTGAGGGCAAGGACAATGTCCTCAATACCTTTGGCCTCCACCAGGCCAGAAATGTGTCTTGCCCCGGTAGAAGGCATAGAATATCTATTAACCAAGCCATAGCCGTATCTGTGTTTGACTCAGTGCCTCAGCTTCTCCACTTGTCAAGTGGGAGAATAATTCCTCTCTTCCTGTAAAGGGCGGACAACAAGAAAGCAAAACCCATGGAGAATGTTGAAGTCATCTGTCAGGACTGCCTTCATTTTCATTTTGGAGTATGAGCTTCCTCATCCTTCCCTGCCTGAAGTCAGTGTCGTCCCCAGCACCAGCTGGGAATTAGGCTACCCGGTGCTCTCCAGATCTCTGCTACAGGGTGAAGGGGAGTGACATGCCCCGACTCTGGAGTGGGTATGTCATTTCCACAAAGGGGAATGTGCTTCTATGAAGAGCTCAGAGATGAGACAGTGCACTGTCTCTAAGGGACGCTTCTTCAGCGGGAAACTATTCTGCCCCCTCGGTGGTCCCATCTTTTTACCAAACCTTTTCCCCTCCTGGTGACACTCATCTCTTCTTCTCCAAAAACACAGCTGAGGAAAGAAAATTTTTCCTTCCTACCTACCTGCCATTGCTACAACCAAAAATCCAGCATCTCTACCCTCCTTCTTCCTACTTGCCTATTTTTCTCTGGCTACCAGGCATTCAAGATTGAGCTGTTTCTTTCGGCTCCAAGTGGAATTTGACTCTGTGCAGGGAAACAGCCAGGCAGAGCTGACAGCGCTGTCAGACGGTGAGCACAGTCCCTGACATACGTGCCCGGGAGACAGGGCGTATGCGTGCACACACGTGCACATGCACACACACACCCCTTTCTCTGAGCCCCCACAGGATTCCCCCTTGCCATTCCCTTTGGTGGGTCCCACCTGCTCATCCTCCCCTGGTCCAGCTTACCCCACCATCATGTGGCCCACCTCCACTCCTGGCAAGCACACGGCCCTCCCTCACCTTCCCACTCCCCGCAAATCCAGGACGGGGCACCGGGAGAGCTGCGCTGCCTTGGATAATGAATTGAGAACTTACAGCCCCTTGTCTCTCTCTGGCTGGTGACTGACACAAATGGAATTCATCTTTAATCATCTGTTAACTCGTTGTCTATTATAGCTCTTTAATAGCACCATAGATATTCTTAATGAAGCATGATTTAAGGTATTTACAGCACATGGACCGACAGACATCACTCACAGTGTGCAGGTAATGAGGCATAAAACGGCTTTTGAATTCCCCCCAAAAGAGAAAGCGACAGAGAGAGAGAGAGAGAGAGAGAGAGAGAGAGAGAGAGAAAGAGAAAGAGCTTTAGCACTGGGATAAAAAAAAAAAAACTAAAAGCCTTGTGTTGTATGGTTTGTTTTAAAATGTTTAGGCATTTAAAGTCATTTTAGCTCTTCCGCGGTGTTGGGCTCACAGAGCTCAGCAATCACCCCTGCTGAGCACGGAAGGCTCAGAGCCCAAGTGCTCCCCAGCAGCCATCTCAGACACAGGCCTCCTTCCTGGTAGATTTCAGGGTCTGGCAGTGGTGCCAAGCCAGCTGCTCAGGGGGGCCCTGACTTCCTCCACATGGAATGCAAGCCTTCCTCTGGTTTCCCGCACTTCTAGTGTTCCCTGATGCTGTTCCCGGCCACCCCATATTAGAGAGAACAGAAGTGGAATGGGTGGCTGCTGCCTCCCTCACCCCCCACCCTGCAGGGAAGAGGACAGGGGCTGGGGCCACGGACATGCTGCCTGGGACTGGGGCCTCTTCCCTTGCACCTACTTAAGCTAAAGCCTGATATGAACAGAAGACCTAGGCTGCCATCCCATCCCACCCTTCGTTTCACCAACGAGGAGACCCAAAGTTGCCCAGGTCTCCCTCTCAGCACGCGGCAGTGCTCTTTGTTCCTGCCAGGCAGGCCCCAAAAACCTTTAAGACAGTGAGGATTTAAAGGGACCAGAGGGATGGAGTGGGCGACTGTTCCCCAAAGATACACGTTAAAAAATCGACATCTCTGAAGCAAAAGAACCCCTTCAAGGCTTGCATGCCAAGGGTTGAGAGTGTAGAGCTGCACTGAGCCCTGCTTGTTGCCTGAGCCTGGAACACACTTCTTCATATCCCCGCTGCCCTTCTCTCCGCCCCAGCCAGATGGCTCAGCACGCCTTCCCTACAGTCACAGGACACTGCAAGGGAAAGTAAGTGGCTTGGCGGATAGGGTGGAGATGAACAGTGTACTGCTTTTTGTCTGGGGGCCTGGTTCCCCAAGATCCCCTTCTTTATGTGGCTTTTGCGGCTGTCCGTTATCGCCAGCACATGCCGTCTGTACTTTGTCTGAGCCCAAGGCAATGGCTGAGCAGACACTGTCCACCTTATGTGTCATTTGCATCGAATCTCCTTTCTGTAACAGCCCAGTATTGGCCACTCTCGGGTCATGGTAGATACAGACAAGGACTAGGAGCCCCTAGCCGGCACATTCCTTCTCAGAAGGAGCAGACTTGGGATGCTCTGGAATTGGTGCCATGCCTCGTATCTGGCTTTGGTGGGTAGAGACCTAGGCTCTCTGCCGCTCTAGCCTTCTCTTCTCTGAGATAGAGGGCTGAGAATCTCAGCGAGGTTATTCTCTGACCCCTGGGTTACAGCCAAATGAGGGGGTCTGGGGTGGGGTGGGAGTAGGACCAGATTATCTCCCAAGACAGGGTGACAAGGACGCATGTGTTGGGTAAACAGATCTTCTCCTAATCCAGGATTCAACATTTTTAAAAGCTGGGGCCCCAACCTTCTTCTTTTTTAAAAAAATTAAGGCATAATTTATTATTTGCATCAGGGGTACAGGTCTGTGAACCATCAGTCTTACACAATTCACAGCACTTGCCATAACACATACCCTCCCCAGTGTCCGTCACCCAGCCACCCCATCTCTCTCACCAACTCCTACCTCTCGGCAACCCTCAGTTTGTTTCCTGAGATTAAGAGTCTCTTATGGTTTGTCTCCTTCCCCGGTCCCATCGTGTTTCATTTTTCCCCTCCCTACCCACCACGACCCCCCCACCCTGCCTCTCAAATTCCTCATATCAGAGAGATCATATGATCATTGTCTTTCTCTGATTGACTTATTTCGCTCAGCGTAATACCCTCCAGTTCCACCCATGTCGTTGCAAATGGCAAGATTTCATTCTTTTTGATGGCTGCATAATATTCTGTTGTATATATCTACCACATCTTCTTTATCCATTCTTCTGTTGATGGACATCTAGGCTCTTTCCATAGTTGGGCTATTGTGGGCATTGCTGCTATAAACATTCGGGTGCACGTGCCCCTTCAGATCACTACATTTGTCTCTTTAGGGTAAATACTCAGTAGTGCAATTGCTGGGTCATAGGGTAACGGTATTTTCAACTTTTTGAGGAACCTCCATACTGTTTTCCACAGTGGCTGCACCAGCTTGCGTTCCCACCAACAGTGTAGGAGGGTTCCCTTTTCCCCGAATCCTCACCAACATCTGTCATTTCCTGACTTGTTAATTTTAGCCATTCTGACTGGTGTGAGGTGGTATCTCACTCCACTCTGGTTTTGATTTGTATTTCCCTAATGCCGAGGGATTTTGAGCATTTTCTCATATGTCTGTTGGCCATTTGTATGTCTTCTTTGGAGAAATATCTGTTCATGTCTTCCGTCCATTTCTTTCTTTCTTTTTTTTTTTTTTTAAGATTTTATTTATTTATTTGACAGAGAGAAACACAGTGAGAGAGGGAACACAAGCAAGGGGAGTGAGAGAAGGACAGGCAGGCTCCCTGCCGAGCAGGCAGCCCGATGCGGGGCTCGATCCCGGGGCTCCAGGATCATGACCTGAGCCAAAGGCAGTCACTTAACCAACTGAGCCACCCAGGCGCCCCAGTCTTCCGCCCATTTCTTGATTGGATTATTTGTTCTTTGGTGTTGAGTTTGATAAGTTCTTTATCGCTTTTGGATACTAACCCTTTATCTGATACCTCATTTGCAATTATCTTCTCCCATTCTGTCGGTTGTCTTTTGGTTCTGTTGACTGTTTTCTTTACTGTGCAAAAGCTTTTGATCTTGATGAAGTCCGAGTAGTTCATGTTTGCCCTTGCTTCCCTTTTTCACTGGTGATGTTTTAGGAAGAAGTTGCTGCGGCTGAGGTTGAAGAGGTTGCTGCCTGTGTTCTCCTCAAGGATTGTGATGGATTCCTGTCTTACATTAAGGTCTTTCATTCATTTTGAATCTGTTTTTGTGTGTGGTGTAAGGAAATGGTGCAGTTTCATTCTTCTGCCTGTGGAGCCCCTACCTTCTAAGAGCCCCTTTACACCTTTTCCACCCTGGAGAAGGAGGCACAGAGAGAATGAGAGATTGGCTCAGGTTATGCGGCATCAGAATTCTTGGTCCCAGCACTTCCCAGGCTGTTGCCCTCCTAGTAAACCAATCTGCCTCCTGAGTATTTAGTCTCTTCCTATGTCTCTGAGGGGCTGACAACCATAGGAGGATGACATTCTGAGGACATGGAGAAAAGGGGATCCCCTGGACCCACCCAGGGATGGAGGTCTACATAGGAGAAGAGCATTGAACTCAAAGAGCATTCCTCCTGGCATTTCTTGCCCTCTCTGCGCTACTCTTCCCTACCCCAGCCTCTGCAATCCAAGCCAGTACGTCCCAGCTCGTGCCAACCACATCATTCATTCATGTGTTGAATCATATGTTCATTCCACACCTGGCCCGACATCATGGCAGGTCCTAAGGATAACGAAGCATCTTGCCCAGAGGAGCCCGTGGTTTGGTCAGAAGACAGAATCCTAAAGAAATGATATCTAGGGTAGGATGGGGGCAGTGAGTGGTGCCTTATGGGACATGAAGGAGGAATAAATCTGGACGGAATAATATTGAAGATGGATTCTCAACCTTAAGTTTGGCAAAGCACTTCCCCCAACAGATAGCTAGGTACAGAACAGACCAGCCCTCTGGTACACGTAGATTCATAGAGTGGCAAGACTGGAAGAAGCCCTACAGTTTCCGCTACAACCTCCCACCAGGTGATGGTGAGCTTACTCTTCTCCCCTTCCCTACCCTTCCTCCCAAGCATCCCGTTCCGTGTCTGCTCAGCTCTGACTCTTGACAAGTCCTCATTGGGCTCAGTTGAAATCTGTCCCTCCACCCCTTCCACTAAGAAGCCTGCTTCTACGCCTTAGGAAAGAGAAGGCTTATGTGGGGAATTCGTGAGGACCAGACAGGGAGTAGGTGGTAGGCAGGCCCCAGGTAGTCCCAAGACTGGAATTCCCTCCCCACTTCTGTCTTTATCCCTGGACACTTGTCATCCCAGCTTCTCATGACTCTCACCTACATATGACCCCAGGGTCTATCACCCCCCGCCAAAGAAGCTGGGTCAGAGTGCCAAGGGCAAATAGGATTGGCCCAGCACAAGAAAAGCGAGACAGACACCAGCTGGTTTATGGCCTGCCTGCCGAGGCCAGGTGCCCATGGTGGTCAGTCAAGGACAAGGGTTGAACACAGAGAAGGAGATCAAGGTCAGGTTTCCATATGCCGGCCCCCTGCTGTGGGGAAGGCAGCAGCTCTGCCAGTGGGCTGTAGGCAGACCCATAAAACCCCCTTTCCTGGAAAGCACTTCTCCCTCTCTAAACACACAGGGCCAGCATCATCCGCCTGCCCGAGCTAATTTTCTAAATAGAAAAGAGTAGCGAAGGTAGCAGTGAAAAAGTGAAAAAGGAAAAAGAAATGCATAGTGGAACTTTATGGGGAGATTTGAAATCCTCTCACCAGACAAAGCCTTGTGATTTGAGATTTCCTTGTGGCATGGCCTCATCGTGGTTTACAGTAACTTCCTTTTCCTAAGCTGAAAAATGTCCATTTATATGGTGTGGGTGTCTAAGGGGCACTTCTGGGGCCTCATCTTGGTTTTCCTTCTGTAATTATATCTGGGACGATACGAGCACTAGAGTTAATGATTTCTGTAGTGTGATTGTCCTTTCCTACCTGCCTCAGTAAGGACTCTGCCGAGAATCAGCACTTTTATACTGATCCCTGAGGAGGATTTGAGATTACTTGTTCTGAAGATGGAGAAGCCGAGGCCTGAGCGTGAAGGGGTTGCTAGAAATGTCGCTTTGAAGTGGTCCTGGGAGAGACGAGAGGAGTGGGGAGGCACAGCCCAGGCTGGGGCTCCTATGAGTGCCTTTTCTTTTTCCTTCCCAATATCATCCTCACCCTTGACTCAGCACCCCACTCTTCAGGCTTCCCAGCTGACTCGGGAGTGGCCCTTGTCACAAGCTGAAGTCATTACTTAAGAATGGTTCTGATAGACACGTGTGTCTGAGGAGGGCTGCCATTCAGCCACAGATCATCCACTTGAGACCAGGCCCATCAAGGCCTTTTTTTTTTTTTTTTTTTTGGTCTCTTTTCCAGATGGTTCTGTTCATGGACTGGCCATACAGCAGGTCACTGAGCAGCTCAGGTGTGCCCCAGGCACCCCTGGGCCTTATTTCTCTTATTTTAGTCCCTGCCATTAAGAAACGTTTTTAGCAAAGCTTGTGCCTGACACATAGATGGGGCCACTAGTTGCCTAGGAAACTGTCCGTT
Organism: Spilogale gracilis; assembly: GCA_004023965.1. Taxonomy (NCBI): domain Eukaryota; kingdom Metazoa; phylum Chordata; class Mammalia; order Carnivora; family Mephitidae; genus Spilogale; species Spilogale gracilis. The sequence goes on from PITA01025482.1 coordinate 23,098, forward strand.
CTACACATGTTCCCCTCCCTGGCATCATTTGGATCCAGCTGCCTCGATTGGCCTTCTCCCTTGGTCCTCCTTTGACCTAACCCCCCCCCCCATTATTATGCCAGCCTAGTAGACCGTAACAAGGACTGGCTATGTAATTTGTGGGGCCCAGTGCAGAATGAAATTGCAGGACCCCTAGATGAAAATCACTGAGAAATTTCAAGATGGCAGGAGCAGAGCATTAAAATAAGCCCTTCCTGTCTGAGGGTTCTAGGCTTCACACGCACTTGCTGTGACTCTCAGGGCTGTTGTGATCCTGGCCGGTGACGGAGGCAAGCTCTTTGTACTACATCGGCATAACTTTCCAAAGCTCCAAGTTTAAAGTTCCCTCTGTGGAACTTGACTTATGCGGGCTCATAATTGTAGGAATCAGGAAATTACTTTTTGTGAATCACATTCACTCTTTTTGGCGTATATGCATAATGTTTCTTACCTCCTTCAGAATCGGCACCTTGGGTCAGAATGAACTGTGTGTGTCCAGCTGGGAATGCCAGCCACTCTGGCCACTGCCTCGAGAGACTTTTAATGGCCCTGTTCTCCTCTCTGCTATCAGGCCTTAAGGATCTCTTCCTAAAAGTCACTATCTACCCCAGGAGTCACTGGGAATTGACATCCCACCTGTTTGTCCAAAACTTTTATTTTTTTATTTTTATTTGTTAAAGATTTTATTTATTTGACAGAGAAATACAGTGAGAGAGGGAACACAAGCAGGGGGAGTGGGAGAAGGAGAAGCAGGCCTCCCGCAGAGCAGGGAGCCCGATGTGGGGCTCGATTCCAAGACCCTGGGATCATGACCTGAGCCGAAGGCAGATGAGCACCCAGGTGCCTCTGTCCAAGACTTTTAAAGGGCAATTTGTATTTTCAACCTGTTTCGCCTCTTGGGTAAAGACATAGGTGAGTTTACAGCTCACTGTGTAGGTTAGTGCTTCCTCTCATCTATACTGACCGCTTCTTTTTCAAGTATCAAGAGTTCCCTCTTGGGCCACCTGGGTGGTTCAGTCGGTTAAGTCCAACTCTTGATTTTGGCTCAGGTCATGATAGCAGGATTGTGAGATCGAGCCCTGTGTTGTGCTGGGTGTGGAGCCTGCTTAAGATTCTCTCTGTCCCTCACCCTCTATCCCTACCCTCCCACTCCCACCCCCAAGTGCCCTCTCCCACAC
>PITA01025483.1:0-24279 GCA_004023965.1 Spilogale gracilis
AAAGAAAAGAAAAGAAAAGAAAAGAAAAGAAAAGAAAAGAAAAGAAAAGAAAAGTGCTTCCTGGAAAAAGCAGCTAGTTTTAAGCTCACAACTCTATCATGTAAGTGCTTTACCATGAGAAAACCATCACACTCCAGTATGTTCCAACAACGCTCCCGGCAGTCTTTCCATTTCACCACCCACCATGTTGAAAGGCATGTACTCAAGGACGAGACTTAAAATAATTAATTCTCATTGCCTCATCAGTGGATATTCTTTCAGTGACGCCAAATAAAAGCGAGGGTGGGGGGGTGGGGAGGGACGGGGTGGCAGGATGATGGACACTGGGGAGGGTATGTGCTATAGTGAGGGCTGTGAAATGTGCAAGACGGATGATTCACAGAACTGCACCCCTGAAACAATATATTATATGTTAACTACAAATTTAAAAACTGAAATGCCTGTGATAATAAAAAATTTTAAAAATAAAACAAACAAAAAGAAATTAAAAACAACAGCAAATAAAAGAACCCAGGGTCGTTCCCACATTGACTACCAGTACGGTTTGATGTGACTGCCTTGATTCATGCTAAGCAGCCTGAATTTGAATCCAGTAACACCACCTCCTTAGCTGTGTGTGATTTAGGATATATTTACCTAATTCCCCTGAGCCTTAGTTTCTTAATCTGCAAAACGGTGATAAAGTGCTATCTACTCTCATAGGTTTCCTACAACAAATACATAAAATAAAATGTTTCAATGCCATGCACAATGCCTTGACACAGTTTAAGTGCCCAGTACGTAGCACATGGATTGCAAATACAGATTGTGGTATTAATAAAAGCAGACCCCAGATGAACAGAGAATCTATTGTTACAACCCGCTGGAGAGTTGACTGTCAGAGTTAGAAATGAAAACATGGTTGGTGATTTTCTTATGTTGTCTTTCTCTCTGTGAAGACATCCAATTGTGGTCACAAGACTCGGCTATCTGGGTCTCAGTTTAACTTCTAGAATGAAAATACAATGTCCTTTTATCTCTGGGAAAGCAAAACCCAAAGCAGCTCAGACTACAGGAAAGAGATTATTATTCAAAAGCTTTCAGAGTTTTAGCTGTTCCGGGACCTGACACACATTACGCTTCCAGCTACCCTCAAGAAGGGCTGCATATTAGGAAACATTTGTCAAAACCTTAAAATATTTTGAGAAAAGCATTTTGTTTAGATTCTTATAGTTGACCGAAAAGTTAAGAGTGGATAGTTATTTCTGGACGATGAGGTAACAGTTGATTTTTATTTTCTTTTATGCTTGCCTTTTTTTTTTTTTTGACATTTTTCTTACCGTCAGCATAATCTGCTTACTGTTTCAAAGTTATTTAAAAAAATTTTTAAAGAAGAATCACGGTGAGCTTGGTTTATGGCATTTTTACTGCAATTCTGCACAGCATTTAACTTTTCAAAGGCTTCATTAAAATTTTAAAAAGAACAGTGCATTCACCTTGGCAAAGGGAGAAAATAGACTTCATTGTGGTTTTCACCACTCACCCACAACTTTTAGGAAAGAAAGATTACTTCGCCAACAGCCATGATTTTAATAACACAATATAAGCATTGTCCTGAGCAGTAAAAATATGTTTCCGTGTGCTAAAGCTCCTCCATCGTTGGTTATCCACTTAACAAAGAGCAAGGAAATCGGTCATGGAACAGCAGGCAGGGCAGCCCACACTTTTTAAGTCCTGTCTTAACACCCAATGCTTCTTTTAGTCCTAAGGCCCTTCAGCGGGCAGCAGTCCATCCAGAAGAATTTCCTCCCCTGATGAATCCACCTTTGGGGGTTTTGCGCTGTGCTTCCCTCAGAAACGGGCTCCTTGGAGAGCTGGAGGTCATTTCCTCGCTCAGCCATATGGGAGAGAGAGGGCCCTGACAAAGAAGGAAGGCAGCCCCCAAGTTCTACGCCTGTGGAAACGCAATGGATTTTTTTTAATGGAAATTGAATCCTACACATCGTTTTCTTTAACTGTTGGTCTGATTTCGGAAAGATTAGACATTCTGGGGAGAACTCAGTCATCTCCACCCTCCTCATTTTGTGGAGGAGGAAACATGAAAACAGAGAGGAGGGATGACACAACCAGTGGCTGGAGGCCAAGCGGGTCAGTGAGTCAGGGCTCGCCTTGCGTTGTACTGGCTACGTCAGCTCGTTGACCAGCAACCTCGACCTATTAGTAATGGGCTATAAATAAAAACAACAACAACACAGAAACAACAGATAATCCTGGGCATGCCCTGCAAAGCTGATCAGTAAGGAAGTGGAGATTTAAACCTCTATGTCTGAAAACAGAAGTAGTTCCCATTGTTATCAGAGTGTTGTTCCCCAAGACCTCCCTCAATTTAGCTTGGTTCCAACTTATTTATCAGTATCTTGGCATACTGGCAACACCAAGAAAACCTACATGAAGGAATGCTGATCAGAGTATGCCATGAATGGGTTGAAGAAATAATATATGAGAAAATACTCTGAGAAATATTCTGTGAAAGATGAAATACACTGAATTACGATGTCAGTGGTGGTGAAAAGAAAGGTTGGTGCAGACATCCATTCCAGCACCCTACGTGTTTCATAGATATTCCAAATGTATTCTTTCTAGTGCATTTTGGTTTGCTGACACAGAGATGGGTAAATACTGGTAAGCCTGGTAAATCAGGCTTACTCTCTTGTAATTATCTGGGCGCCTGGGTAGCTCAGTGGGTTAAGCCTCTGCCTTCCGCTTGAGGTCATGCTCTTGGGGTCCTGGGATCTAAGCCTCTCTGCTCAGCGGGGAGCCTGCTTCTTCCTCTCTCTCTGCCTGCCTCTCTGCCTACTTGTGATCTCTCTCTCTGTGTCAAGTAAATATATAAAAATCTTAAAAAAAAACACAAAAAAACCCTTATCGTATCTGTTAACACTTAGTAACTATGGAACCTCTCATTATGGGACTATTAAGTTCATAATTTTTCAAGTAATTAGCCCACCAAAATATGAGAACTGTGGGTCATTTTCTAAAATATTTTTGTTAAACCAAGTCGTCTGAAGCCACACTGAAACCTTTAGAGTTATATATGTGGTTATAACATGTATTATGTAATCACATTTTCCTTTCTTAACTTTTTATTGTAAAACTATAACACTTTTTTTGATTAAAATAGAGTCTTACATAACTTCTACTCACACTTTAACATAGGATTAGCAGAAAATGCCAAACTTCTTGAATTGAAAAATGAAGACAGAAACAGTGAAGTCAGTCCCCCCAGTATTTTAGAAACACGTTAGGCTCATTCTTACCTTCAACATCCTGATCAAACAATTCCTACTGAAATTCCCACCAGAATTCTACCTCACCCCACTCCTCATAACTCCCCAAATCCTACATGTCCTTTAGGGCCTCTATCAAACACGACTGTCTCTATGATGCTATCATTTATGACATGGTTTTCCATCTTCTTTTTCCCACCTGAGGCACAGTATAGAATAAAGACCTCACCTCTTGAACCCAGATGGACCTGGTTTGCTCCGTCGCTACGCTACCTACGAGGTGGGTGAAAAATTTCGTCCCCGGTAAAATGGTAAGTGGGGGTAATATTACTTCACAGGATTGGTATCAGCAGACGAATGAAATGTTGTTCATGGACTTAAAAAGTGCTTAATAACGGTTTTCTCCCTTCCATCCTTATTTAGCACCCACCTGAATTGCAACTTACTATATTCTCTTTTTTTTAATTTTTATTTTTTTTTCAGTGTTCCGAGATTCATTGCCCATTCCCCATACCCAGTGCTCCATGCAATAGGTGCCCCCAGTACCCACCACCAGGCTCTCCCATCCCCCACCCCCTCCCTCCAAGTCCCTCAGTTTGTTTCTATGTCCAAAGTCTCTCTTGTTTCATTTCTCTCCCTGAATTAACCTACTTCCCATTTACTTTCCTTCTCCTACTGTCTTCTATATTACCCCTTACGCACTGCACGTAAGTGAAACCATGTGATATTTGACTTTCTCTATTTGGCTTATTTCACTCAGCATAATCTCTTCCAGTCCAGTCCATGTTGCTACAAAAGTTGGATATTCATCCTTTCTGATAGAGGCGTAGTATTCCATTGTATATATGTACCACATCTTCTTTATCCATTCATCTGTTGATGGGCACCTTGGCTCTTTCCACAGTTTGGCGATTGTGGCCATTGCTGCGATGAACATTGGGGTTAATATGGCCCTTCTTTTCACTACATCTGTATCTTTGGGGTAAATGCCCAGTAGTGCAATTGCAGGGTCATAGGGTAGCTCTATCTTTAATTTTTTAAAAAATCTCCACACTGTTTTCCAAAGCGGCTGCACAGCTTGCATTCCCAACAGTGTAAGAGAGTTCCCCCTTCTCCACAGCCTCTCCAACACTTGTTTCCTGACTTGTTAATTTTGGCCATTCTGACTAGTGTAAGGTGGTATCTCAGTGTGGTTTTGATTTGAATTTCCCTAGCGACGCTGAACATTTTTTCATGTGTCTGTTAGCCGTTTGTATGTCTTCTATGGAGAAGTGCCTCTTCATGTCTCTTGCCCATTTTTTGATGTGCTCATCTTCTTTTCGGGTGTTGAGTATGAGTAGTTCTTTATAGATCTTGGATATCAGCCCTTTGTCTGTAGTGTCATTTGCAAATATCCTCTCCCATTCTGTGGGTTGCCTCTTTGTTTTGTTGAATGTTTCCTTTGCTGTACAGAAGCTTTTTATTTTGATGAAGTCCCAGAAGTTCATTTTCGCATTTGTTTCCTTTGCCTTTGGAGACGTGTCTTGAAAGAAGTTGCTGTGGCCGATGTCAAAGAGGTTACTGCCTATGTTCTTTTCCAGGATTTTGATGGATTCCTGCCTCATGCTGAGGTCTTTCATCCATTTCAAGTTTGCCTTTGTGTGTGGTACACCTTACTATATTCTATAGTTATCTGCAGGTAAAACTATCCCTGCCACTTCAACCTGTCCCTTAAATCATGTGCTTCTCTCCATCCCCATAGCACCTGTGATAGCTGCTGAGCTCATCCAAGTACCTATGCAATCAAATGACTTCAAGCTGGAGATTAAAGCAAATGAGCTCCTTATTTTCTGAATGGTAGCAAGCTCAAGCTTTTTCCCAAGCCAAATTCAATTTATTTTGATAATTAATCTCTTGAGCTAATATAGAAGTGGCTTAGAAGTCTAGAGAAACAGGTGCTAAAGTGAGCCTGGAAAAAAAGTAAATAAATGAAGGAGTCACATGAGTTAATGTTACCTTGCTGACTTTGAGGGATCCTTTCCAGGTGCCTTCTCCACCCGGAGCTACACAGATGTAGACATCGGCTTTTATGAACTCTAACCCACAGAATTTCAGAGACTCCTCACTCCTCACTTCAGACATGTCAAGTAGGACAGGGAATAGAATTAAAGTCAAAAGGGAGCCCTTCATCCCTCAGCCCACAGACCTGAGAATTGAATAAGAATCTGATGTGGTGAATATTGCCAAATAAAAGTTTTGAAGTTACCATCGCACTCTTGTCCAATTTATACTAACTTTCCTGACATTTTATTAGTTAGAACCTCGTTTTCACAATAATTGCAAAGCACAAAGTTTCCATTGTGAAGTTTTGATAATGTGCTTTTATGAATATTCTAGTTATTCAGTGACTTCTGAACACCATCACTTACCTTTAACTGCATCTGTGAGACAATAAACAATGCTTTCTTGACATCTAGCAAAACACAGGCTTTGGAAGTAGCCAAGAATGACTCTGAATGTCAGCCTTGTCAATTACTGAGTAACATGAGGCAAATTTTAAACCCTTTAAACTTTGATAACCATATCTCAAAGCCATGAGAAAGCTAACTTAAGAATTCACATTCTCGTGTTTGGGTTTGAATCTCCACTTAGAAGATCTAGAATCTTAACCAAGATACTTAACATCCCCAAGAATCCTTCTCCATAAAATCGTGACAGTAACTACTTCTTAAAGCTAATGAGATAAACATTAATCTTCTTCCCTCCCCATTGGGATGGACTAGAAAAGACTCTATGATTCCAATTATACGACATTCTGGAAAAGATAAGACCATTGAGACAGTAAAAGCTCCATGATTGCTGGATTGGGGAGTGAAGGAAAGAATAGACAGAACACAGAGGATTTTTAGGGCAGTGAAAATGCTTTCTATAATACTATCATCTCAATATATGTTATACATTTGTCCAAACCCATAGACTATGCAACACCAAGGGTGAACCATCATTAAACTACGGGCATAGGGTAGTTAGGATGTGTCAATGTAGGCTCATTGATTGTAATAAATGTTACTACTTTGGTGAGTGTTGTCGATAATGGGAGAGGCTATGGATTGGTAGGGGTGAGGAGTATATGGAAATCTCTTATACGTTCCTTTTGACTTTGTTATAAACCTAAAAGAGCCAAAAAATCCTATATTTTTAGAAATCTTTTATCGGATAGAGTTTACTAGTGAGAATCCAAAACCAGCCTGGAAAGCCAGTAAAACAATTCCTTCTGTAACTCCAAGGTGAAGGATCTTAAAATAAAAATTGGTCCTAATCTAAAAGCATGGGGGATTCTATAAGATCAGGGGTGAGAAGGGTAAAATGGAATAAGGTCAGTGCTTCAGGATCAGTTGCCCAGGGTCTAAGAATAATAAAATAGTTTTATTTTTCATTTAGTCTTGATGACCAGTGATGGTAGAATATGTGAAAAATTTTGGAAGGCCAAAAATACATAAAAAGAAACATTTTTTTCTAAGAAATCAAGTTTTATTTTGTTACACAGAGTGTTATGGAAAGTCCAACCTTTCAGAAAGACAGAGATGAACCACAGTGATTTTTATCAGCAGAAAATTTGTAATTCTTTTTACCTGTCCTAAGCTCTCAGTCCAACTGAGAATCACCTTGCTTTTGTTTAAAGGATGGCTTCAGAGAAATAGAGATTGTGAAGGAATGGACACTTATAAAAGGCAATTTCTATTGCACAGATTCCATTCTTAGTTTTTTACATACTCCCCCAGCCCCCAGAGTTTAGTGAACTTCACATGCCTTTTCCTCTCCTCTCCACTTGGAATGCTTTACAAAACAGGCCGTACTGTCCTATGGCCTCAGTTAACAAAACACAGGACTTGTTCTAACAAACAGCATGGAACAGGCTGCTGGCAATCTGTGTGAGGGAGTTGCTGCCTCCCACTCCTCCCATATCCACAAGCCAACTCTAGAACCTTTCATAAGATAACATCCCGATGCCAACTATAGATCGAGGACTTTCTATTTTCTCCCTGGGCCCATTTACTCTGGGCTTAAAACCCATAGCAGATTTTGGACATGCAGAGGAGGGCACCCTGATGTGTCCGTGTCCCAGACCAACTCTTCTCACTGAATTGGGAGTGTGATGCCTGGTGGCTAACCAATGCAATTTTAACATTTCTCATGTCAAATGTCTTTTGCTTGTTAAATAGGCTAACAAAGTTTCATAGCTTCAGCTCTCAAATCTAAGAGGATAAAATTCTGATTTAAAGTTTGGTGTGAGAATCCAGTATTCCCATAACACTAACACACGTGTAATTCATAAATTCTGGAAAATAATCTTGGAAAGCAGAAGATTTAACAGTCTATGAAACTTCATTTTGTAAAGATTTTAGGTCTAAGTAATTCTAATAATTTCCAAGCTTTGCTTCTAATGGGATAATAATTTCCTAACCTATCTGGACATTTTATAAGTACACATATGCAGCTATACATACTTGGAATATGACTAAAAATATTAAGAAAATCCCAGCAAAACTTACAATTAGCCTAGATCTCAAACTTATTACATACCTCTGAAACAAAAATTTATTAAATTTGTTAAGTTGAAATAGAGGTTATACATAAAATACCACTTTCTAACATCAAAATCCCATTTTCTGCATACAAATTGGATTATTACATATTAAACAGCTTTTTTTCTTTAAACAGCAACAAGAGAAAATATTAGCAATGGTGAATCATCCTTGTTGCTTTGACTTGGGTCCAAGCAAAGTATTTATTATATCTCCCTGAAAAGAAAAAGTCAAACAATTAGAATGCAATAAAATATATATTAAGATATAAAGGAGTATTTAAAATGCCATTTAAAATTTATGAATTAGTGATACATAGGAAGGGTATCCAGTAAAAGTGTAAAAAGTAAACAAACCAAAAGTAAAATTTAAAAGTAACAGTTACTTCCTCATATAAACATGGTTTTTCCTATGAAAGACTCTTCTAAGAGAGTTTGAAAAACAATTTTATAAGGATTCTGTTAAGGGATAATTTTGACAGCACCTGGTTCACCTTAACATCTAAATCTCAGTTTTCTCATCTGTAAAATAGATTGTGATATTAATGGTATCTTAAACTCTTTCCTGATCTTCACTGCTTGATTTAGAGAGAGCCGAATATCTGAATTTCAATGTGGACTTTATTTATTAATTCAATAATAATGATCTTTGTACCAAAGGAGTAAAATAATAATCTGTAAGAGGATGAAACCCAAAGACCACAATTTTCTCTATTACATGGTGAAGGTGATATTAAGAAAATTGCTGCTATCTGGGAATCACAGTTTCCTGGAATGTATAATAGAAATAGTAACACCCGCTTCTAAAAATTATTATGAGTTGAATGAGCTAATGTATGTAAAAGTATTCCACAAACTCTAAAGTGTTACAAATACCTGAGATGGTATTACGTATGTCAGTCCTATCTGTTAGCCAATGCTAAGGATGACTGACACAAAATGAGTTGCCAAGCTTATTCTATAACCCATCTCTTTCTAGTTCAGTCTCTCACTTGGACTAACGTAGATCACTACTGTAACCTGTTTCCTATTGTATCCTTAGCACCTAAAACAGACCCTGTCTCATAGTATATACTCAGTAAATATCTGTTGAGTGAATGAACAGTCCATATGTAAATACCCAAAGTACAGAGAAAAAGATTACAAATATTTATATACTGAAACTTAAGAATAGAAACAGTATCCAGGAGTGATTCTGCACAGACTGCCTCCAGAAAAAAAGAGTTGCTTTGTGCAATGCCCCACTGAATTAGCTTCTGCTCAATTCTGTTCAACGCAAGAGTTAGGCCCCCAGCAACCAACCACATCCCATCAGGAGAAGAGATGGTGCTTCAATAAACGATAATGTTAGTGTGGTGGTAAATCCTGTTGACAGCGAGCTCTGTCACAAAGTTATCATTGCAAAGCTTGGACCCCATACTCCTGATCGTACTGGGCATCAGGCTGATGTTAACCCTAGCCACCAACCCTGAGTTGGTAGGAGTGTTCTACCATGTCATATCACAAAAATATCTGGTCTTGAACACATCAGACCGGTACCAGAGTTTCAGGAATCATTTTGCTTAAAACATCTACAGCCCAGAGATCAAAGTTTTCCTGTGGTGCAAGGCCACAGAGGATGATCGGCAATGTAGAGACAAGAGGGAATCATGGTCCTATATCTATACCATGGTCCTTGATATACTTCAGTGGGTTTCTACCAATGGACCCTGCTCTGCACATCTCATTCATGTGTTATCTGGTACTTTGCCTTTGTAAAGCCAATATTCCTGTTGAAGTTCCCTTTGTACCCATCTCTAATCTTGTTATCCCTCATCATTCACTTCCCAGAAGCAGCTTTTATTATAAATTTGGTGTACATATTTTCTACAGAATGAAAACATAAGCCTTCCAAAATTTTGATTTGCCCTTGGTTAAAATTAATGGAGAAATTATAGGATACAATGTTACTTGATAAGATATCTTGATAGGAAATAATGGTTTGACATTAATTACTTTGAGACTTCAAACTACTATTTGATTATAATTCTTCCCTGAAAAGTTTGGGAAGAGCTGTATCAGGTAAGCTTGTGTTTGGTTGTAAGTAATACAAAATCTGATTACTAGGTTTTTGTTGAATCTCCCAGAAAAATGGCCCTCAACCTTTAAAATATAATGACCAAAGCATGAAAAACATATTTGTATAGAAAACTGTATTTATTGTTAATGTATAGAATATATTTGTTACAATTTTGCTCCCCAGCATTGAAATCATTAATACACATATAACACATATACACACACACATTTGTCAAAAATGTTCAGACTCAGCTTAGCCTTCTGCTTCCAGGGCATACTGCTCAAAATGAAAGATGTCTCTAATGTGTGTGTATATATATATAAAACACTTCTTTATCCATTCATCAGTTGATGGGCATTTAGGCTGTTTCCATAGTTTCACAATTGGAGCTAATGTTGCTATAAACGTCAGGGTGCATATATTCCTTTGAATTAATGTTTTTGTGTTCTTTGGGTAAACATCTAGTAGTGTAACTGCCAGATCGTAGAGTAGTTCTACTTTAACTTTCTGAGGAACCCCATATGGTTTCCAGAGTTGCACCGGTTTGCATAAAAAGAATGAAATCTTGCCATTTGCAACAATATGGAGTTAGAGAGTACTATGCTAAGTGAAATAAGTCAGTCAGAGAAAGACAAATACCATATGATTTCACTCATATATGAAATTTAAGAAATAAAAGAAACGAGCATAGAGGGCAAAATGAGAGAGAGAGGCAATCCAAGAAAGAGACTCTTAACTATAGAGAACAATGGTTACTAGAGGGGAGGTCGTGGGGGTGACGCGTTAACTAGGTGATGGATTACACAGGTGATGGGATTAAGGCATGTACTTGTGGTGAGCACTGGCTGATGTATGTAAGTGCTGAATCACTGAATTCTGTACCTGAAACTAATATTACACTGTATGTTAACTAATTGGGATTTAAATAAAAACTTTAAGGTAATTAGGAAAATCTCCTTAAATGTCCATAGTCAATAAGCATATCAGCCAACTGAGAAAAAAAATCTCCAAAACTACTTAGAATGCTTCATTTGTTTCTTTACTGGGAACACCTATTTTTATCCTGAGAAGAATAGTTATATACAGAAATAATACAGAAAATCAAACAGATTTTCTGGTATTTTTGTATTAAGGAATTTATATCTATTTGGCATTTTAAAATATTTATTATTTGTAAGAGAATTTGCTATTTAGACTGTCTCGCAAATAAATTTGTAATTTTTTTTGTTATGTTAGTCACCATATAGTACATCATTAATTCTAATTTAAATGTATAACTGGGTAATGGATTTAGACTTGTGATTGTAGATTGAAATATTATTAATTTGTAAAAAGCATTGGAACATTTAAGAATATTTAATGTTCACCATATTCAACATTTAAAATTTATGAAATTAATAAGAATTCCTTAAGTATCAGATTTGCTAGCCCATAAGACAACTGAAGTACTTAAAAATCTATATTAAATTTATAAATTAAACTTAAAGGATTTAAAGAAATTTAACTGTTATAAAAGCTTATTAAAAGTATGTATTAAAATTTTCTGGACTTATAAACAGAATAATGAAATATATTAGCTAAATGTAAGAGCTTAAGATGAACTAAAATTTTTAAAAATTTTATAAAATATTTGAATGTGAACATTTTAAGCAAAAGTAGACTGAGTAATCATCTCCATGTACAAAAGAAATATTAAAGATGAAGGAAAAAAGAAAGGAAAAACACCTCACATTAGTACCTTATACATGTCTCCTAATACACACGTGTGAGACATTCTCTATGGTATCATTGACTTGTATGGTATTTGAATTTTCACTTTTATTGAACTGCTCTCCAAAGAGGCTATGCTAATTCATATTCCCATGACCCTTGCATAAAATTTCCTAATATCCTACAACTTTGCTAATACTTAATATTGGCTAATATTTTAGTTTTTGTAAATCCAATCAGTTTGAACTTTTCAATTGTATATTCAATTGAACAATTTCAATTGTATATTTCTTCATTACTAGTGAGAATGAATGTTGCTTCTTAAGCTTTTTTAACCTTTTAATTTCTTGCCTATGAATTAGGATTTTATACATTTGCCCATTTGTTTTTTATTTTTTATTTTTTAAGACTGTGTTTATTTACTTAACAGAGAGAAACACAGCTAGAGAGGGAACACAAGCAGGGGGAGCAAGAGGGAGAGAAGCAGGCTTCCTACGGAGCAGGGAGCCCAATGCGGGGCTCGATCCTGGGACTCCGGGATCATGACCTGAGCTGAAGGCAGATGCAGAGGATTAATGACTGAGCCACCCAGGCGCCTCGACATTTGCCCATTTAAAACACTAAATTGTTCTTATCGTTTAATAGGAGTTCTTTATATATACTGGACATTATGTCTTTTATAAGCTCAGAAATTTCTTCTTCTAATCTGTTTCTTTTAACCTGGAATATGGACTCTTGAACAGAAAGTGTAGAGGTGCAATTTTAAATAAGGTAGCTAACGGAGGTTTCGCCAAGAAAATAACTGATATTTGCGCAAAGACTTGGAGTGGGTGGAAGAACAAACTCTGCATTTTAGATAGGAGAAATAACAAGTGCAAAGTCTTAAGCAAGCAAGTATGCATCTATCTATCTATCTATCTATCTATCTATCTATCTATCTATCTATCTATCATCTATCATCTGACATTTACAGTCCATGTGGTTGGGGTAAAACTCCACCTTCCACATGTAACCCAAATCTAATCCATATACCTGACTTCCCTGGCCACATTTCCCTCTTTTTGGATCTTTTTCTTTTCCTATCCTGTTATAAATTATGCTATAATTAATTTCTTTGACTACATTTATGAATATTTTTATAGAATAGAGTTCCAGGAGTATAACAGCCTTGGTTCAGATTGCCAAATTGCTTCCAAAGAAGTAATACCACATTATTCCCACATGTCTCTGTGTAAGAGAAAACCTATCTTATCAAATGTTTGCAAATACTGAGAAGTCCCATTAAATTAAAAAAAAAAAAACTTGGGGTGCCTGGGTGGCTCAGCTGATTGAACATTCAACTTTTGGTTTCTCCTCTGGCCATCATCTCATAGGTCAATGGGATCAAGCCCCTCCTCAGGCTCCATGCTCAGTAGGTAGTCTGCTTGGAGATTCTCTCCCTCTGCCCTTTCTCCTCTCATGCTCTCTATGTAAAATAAATAAACAAATCTTTCAAAAAATTTTAAAAAATAAAAAAGGAATCTTTTCCTTCTTTAAAAAAAAGCTTTGTTAATTTTGTACACAGAATGCTACATTTTAATTTAATATAATACATTTTTATTTCTTTATCAATGAGGTTTCATTTTAAAATATATTTACTAGTCACTTTTTTGTGAATGAACTGTTCCTGACCATTACACACTCTTCTACTGTAGTCTTAGTGTATTCTTATTATGGATTTTTGCATATTCTAAATGCTTTAACATGGTTATCATATTCATGGCAGTATTTTCCAGATTACTCTAAAAAATAATAATTTAAACATAAAAAAATCCCTCCAAAATTGAGGGACACCTGGGTGACACAGTTAGTTGAGTGACCAACTCTTTGTTTCAACTCAGGTCAAGATCTCAGGGTCATGAGATTAAGCCCTGCATCTGGCTCCAAGCTCAGCACAGAGTCTGCCTGAAGTTCTCTCTCCTTCTCCCTCAGCCCCTCCCTGCCCTGCACAAGCATGACTACGCACCCTCTTACTCTATATCTCTCAAATGAACAAATAAATCTTTTAAAAGATAAAAGACAAAATTTTAGAAAAACAAAACACTGGAAAGGTACCTTAAAAATAATGGGCATCTAGTGATACTGACTGGCTGTCAAAGTTTTACAAGAAAGTTTTCATATTTGAAGATCAGAGTAAGGAAATAAGATAACACTACAGAAACAAAAAAATGCCTATTTAAGGAACACTGGATAATATCTAAAATATCATCATTTCTTATAAAAATCTTTGAATATTTGCAGTAAACTTCGTCAGCTCTATTCAGCAATCAAGTAAATCCCAATAGTATACTGGGCACAACTTAAAGTTATTCCACATAACATTTGTAATTATTATGCTACAACATTATTGTTTTCATTTTACAGAGAAAAAACATGAGGCTCAAAGAAAATAAGCTTAGGAGATACCATGCTGAGTAGGTAGCAACATTTGAGACTTACATTTTTCCTACTGCACTACATTTAAGATAGTTAAGAAGTGTGAATTCCTTGTGTGATAGAAAATTATATAAAATTATATAAACTTTTGACTTTTGAGTCTTACCCGGCCAGAATCCAAAGTAGTAGGCATATTTCTTAGTTCATACACAACAACCTGCCCATCACTATCACCTACTAGAAGGCAATCTGTTTGTTCGGCAAAGAGAACAGTTGTGAACTTGATTCCAGGGTTAGCAACATTCACAATGAGAGGATCCAAACTGTAATAAAATATTTTACTTGTAAATTCAGTTGTTGTTCATACATTCTTTTTGTATACAGATTAAGAAAAATCAGATATTTCCTGTGATTTCATGTGACAAAAACAAAACAAATAAGCATCTTAAGTAAGTTTCCAAAATCAAAATAACGGCTTCTCAACTCCTTATGCGATCAAAACTTTCATTTCTTCAGTGAACTAAATTAAAATAAATAAATTCAAGAAGATCAAAATTAAGATGTGTACTCGTACATTTCAACTCTTGCGCTGGGTGACTTTATGTATTAACTTGGCTAGGCTATCACACTCAGTTGTTTGTCTACACTTTGCTGTGCAGGTGCTTTGTTTAGATGGGATTAATATTTAGATCAATAGAATTATTACCCTCTATAATGTAGGCAGACCTTATTCAATTTGATGAAGACCTTAAGAAAAAAGACTGAGTTCCCTGAAGTGGAATAAAAAAAAACTCTGCCTCCAGTCTTCCTTCAGACTCCTGGACTGCAACATGGACTTCTGATGAAAATTCTAGCCTGTCAGCCTGTAGTGCAGACTCAGCACTTGCCTGGCCTCATAGTCATGTAAGCCAATTCCTTAAAATAAATCTCTTTCTCTCTTTTCATTGCATCTGTGTCTCTGAAGAACCCTGACTAATACGACTTCTTAAGTAGTAA
Organism: Spilogale gracilis; assembly: GCA_004023965.1. Taxonomy (NCBI): domain Eukaryota; kingdom Metazoa; phylum Chordata; class Mammalia; order Carnivora; family Mephitidae; genus Spilogale; species Spilogale gracilis. The sequence goes on from PITA01025483.1 coordinate 15,011, forward strand.
ATGTCTTTCAATAGAAAGGACATTTTGATCCAAATGAGCCTCTGGAACGTAAAAGAATACTTTGAACAAGAACTTTTTCTATTCTTTATCGTCTAAAGCAATCCACTGACACCCTACAAAACAACAGAAGCAGTAACTTGTATCCGTCTGAAGAAATGTCCCAAGAACCACCGTTTTACCAAAAAATAAAAAATAAAATAAAATCAGAGGTGGGATGAGTTAAGTAATCATTTTATACATTAGTCATCTCATACTCAAATATAAATTGCTTTGTGATAGAATCTTTGGTTTGGGGTTCAAACTGTTTTATAGTATAAGCCATGACAAAATTTTAGAGTTACTAAATTATTAACTTCTAGGGAAAAATATTTTTGCCATTAGGATAAACCCATTGAATTTTTTGCCACTTATTTTAAGCAAGAATGTGTTTCCTCGATTCTTCTGCTAATAACTAGCATAAAAATCTATAGTATTTTCCAACTGAAGTAAAATTACAAAGACTTTATCCCTGTACTGTACAAATTTCCATTTTAAAATAAAAGATGGGACTACAGGATACTCTAATAACTTTGGTGTATCATCTTAAATTAAAAATTTTAATTAAACACATGGCTCTGGGAGCCTGGGTGGCTCAGTCAGTTAAGGACCTGCCTGCCTTCAGCTCAGGTCATGACCCTGGAGTCCTGAGAGAGGTTAGGTCAGCATAGGGATCCCTGCTCAGTGGGGAGTCTGCTTGTGCTCTCTCTCACACACTCTATCTCTCAAATAAATAAATAAATAATCTTAAAAATATTCTTAAAAAATAAAAATAAATCCATGGCCCTTGGAATATGCTTTAAAACAAGGTAAGAGAATATGTAATATTATTAAAAAATCATTATTTTGTTCTCTTTATCTTACTGCAGAAAATCTTTAGTTAAAAACAGCTGCCTCTCTGCATTCTTCTATAAAGTAGGCAATGAAAATCCAACGTAGCTATATTATCTTATATCAGCCTGTAAAAGTTTGAGATGAATAAGGTAACCTATCTTCATTTAAATATTTTTAAAACCAAGTATGGTCTAAGTAATTAAAATGAATACAGCACCCTGGCATATATCTTTTATTCATAAAAGACTTTTAAGCGTAGGCCATTACTTGTTTTAAAGTAACTACAATTCTCTCTAACTAATACCAAAACTATCAGGTACCATTTGGTTTGAACTGCTTCTAGAGAAACATCACCAAGAAAAACATTAACACTTACGTGCTGATGTGAAGGTCCCAAATCTCTACTCTGCTCTCATTTGCAGCTGCAAATATATACGAGGATTTTGGAGACCAGGCAACATCGTAAACAACATAAGTGGTTGGATAAAAGCTCAAAAATGGTGTGGCACTGTCCTGTTGCCATATAATAACACCCCAATCTGCAGAACAGCTTAAGAACACATCATGATGAAATGGATGCCATGCTACTTTATACACTGGGCCCTAGAATTAGAAAAACAAATTAAAATACATAGGTAAATAATATTGAACATCTTATACTTTAAACCTGACTGGCAAATTAAAAATACAAGCTTTCTAGAAGATTTATGCACTGTGCATTATTGTGTATTATTTTAGCTGAGAGTAAGGTCATTGATAGAATCTTCCCTAAACTATGCCATACGGAAACATAAAAATATACTTGTTACAATACTAAGTATTAATACATATTATACCTATTTACTTAAAAAATATAAGCATTCTTTTTTAAAAATGAGGGGGAAAATGCAGAAACCATAGATGGAACAATCACAAAAGATACAGAAAATAAGTATATGCCAGACACCTTTTTACTTTGGGATCAGCATGTTATCATAAGCAAAGTTTTTTAGAAATCATTTTAAATTGTAACTTCCATACTTTGCAAGAAGAAATCAAGAATATCTAGAAGCAAGGGGTGCCTGGATGGCTCAGTCAGCTAAGCGTCCAACTCTTTTTTTTTTTTTTTTTTTAATTTTATTTTTTTTGACAGAGAGAAACACAGCGAGAGAGGGAACACAAGCAGGGGGAGTGAGAGCTGAGCAGGGAGCCCGATGTGGGGCTCGACTCCGGGTCTCCGGGATCATGACCTGAGCCGAAGGCAGTTGCTCAACCAACTGAGCCACCCAGGCGCCCCAAAGCGTCCAACTCTTGATTTCAGCTCAGGTCATGATCTCAGGGTTGGGAGATTGAGGCCTGTGTGGGCCTGCTTAAGATTCTCTCACTCCCTCTCCCTCTGCCTCTCCTTGCCCCCCAACCCCACAGCTTGCATGTACATATTCTCTCTCTCTCTCTCTCTCTCTCTCTTTCTCTCAAAAACAACAACAAAAAGAATATCTAGAAGCCAAATAAAATGCCCCACATGTTACTTATGGTTTCCATACAAGAAAGCATGTAATTCAAGTTGGTAATGTTAACTCTGAAGTTGTAAATTTATTGCATGTTAAAAGTACTGTATATAATTCTATTTTTTCAGAAATAATAAAAGATAAATTTTCCATAACCTTATGTCCTCTGTAGGTATCTAGGTATTGTTCATTATACGAACAAGAACATTTGTGAATATGGCCTTCTTCAGTGCCAGCCAAATAGATATTTGTATCCTACAACACAAAAAATTAAAATGTATTGGCTTATGATACATTAGTAAATGTGCTAAATAGAAAATCAGAACCCTCAAGACCTATTAAAATCAACTCTAGAACCAAAACTAGAAATACTATCTTGATCAACCTGGTTGTCTGTTGTCTTTTTCTTTCTATCATGATTTTATAATAATCAAACTACCTGGAGAACTGTGCGAAGAAAATATAGACTTGTTCTTTGCTGGAATAGAAGGAAGAACTTGGATACTTTTTAGAAATAAAATGGACAGCAGTGGCTTAAAATAAGGAAGAAAATTTCTAATATTTAGAGTTACCTAACAATGGAACTAGCAATCTAGGAAAAGAGTTAAGTGTTCTTTCATTAGCAAGAGTCAAAGAGAAGAACAGATGACTTAACAATAACTATTTATGTATATAATGTTGAAGAAATGATTCTTGCTTGGAATGAAAGATTGAATTAAATAAGAGTCTCAGACATTTTAACACTAAATGTATGTACTAAATAGAAATTTTAAGTGTATTCCCTACTGTGATGTCCAAAAGCCAGGCTCTATGTCCAGTCTATGTAGAATCAGTATCACCCGGGACAATTTTAGAGATGGAAAGTCTCAGGCCCTACACCAGACCTACTTAATCAGAAACTGCATTATAACAACATTCCTAAGTAATCTGTATGCACATTAAATTTGAGACACACTGCTCTACCATGTACCAGTACTTGAGAATGCAACTATTAGATCATGGAATATAAGTAGTTTTAACTGACACAATAAAATATAATTTTTTTCCCAAACTAGGATTACCAATTTATATTCAGCAGTATATAGAAGTTCCCTTTGATCCACATTCTCATCAACAGTTGGGTTACATTAGAAATCCTAAATTTTGTCATTATATGAGGTATAAAATTTTGCCTAATGGTTTTAGGCCCCATTTTTTTGAACAGTAACAAACTTGAGCACATTTTTATGTTTACTAGCCTTTTGTATTTCCTCTTCTGTTCATGTCTCTTAACTATTTTACTCATAATATTTTTATATTCTTTTATACAAAAGGTCTTTATATATTCTATTACATATGCTTTGAGTAGTATATATGTTGCAAATACCTTCTCCAAGGGTATGGCTTATCTTTTCACTTTCTTTAGTGTCTTTTGATAAGCAGAAGTCCTCCTTTTAATGTAACTGGGATTATAACTTTTTTATATATTAGCATTTTTTGTGCTTTGTTTAAGAAATTTTCCCTCCTTTGAGGTAATAGAAATGTTTTCCTCTAACTTCTTCTAGACGTTTTTTTGTGTATGATGGAGTAGATCTAATTCCATTTTGATGTGGATAATGATTATCCCAACACCGTTTATAAATAGGTTATCTTTCTCTAGAGATCAAGGTCACTGTCTAGAGTTGTTTTTGTCATTCTATAAAATCTGAGATTTCCATTCAAGAGATGTATTGGGGAGTCCTCTCAGGAACAATCACTTTGAAAGGAACAGAAATGGGCAGAGATTCAAGTTGAACTATGATGAAGTTGCCTCGGAGGGCTCAGCCCAACCTCCAAGAAGTTCTGGAGTTGAGATAGCCCTTCAGAGTACTGCCTCCAGGACATGTTATACCACTATCCGCCACCACCATCAGTAAACTAGTGAGGCAAAATGATAGCCTCAAACCAAACCATACAAAATCAAACTAAACTTAAATGGTCTGAACATCACAATTAAAAGGCAAGCCTTGTAAGGTTAGATTAAAAAAAAAAAAAAAGCAAGACCTAACTACATGCGACCAACAAGAAATGTACTTTAAATAAAGAGACATACATAGGTTAAATGTAAAAGGATGGAAAATGATTTAAGAAACAAAACAAACAAGCGTGGTGAGGGAGGGGGAGTTGGCGGGAAATGAGAGGAAAACCAAGAAATAGACTCTTAACTATAGAGAACAAACTGATGGTTACAAAGAGGAGATGAGTAGGGAGATGGGTTAAATAGATGATGGGTATTAAGGAGGGCACTAGTTGTCATGAGCACCCAGTGTTGTATGCAAGTGTTGAATCACTAAATTCTATACCTGAAACTAATATTACACTGTACATTAACTGGAATTTAAATAAAAATTTTAAGAAAATATATACCATGCTAATACTAGTTAAAAGAAAGCTGGAAGGCTACATTAACGTCAGACTACGTTGATTTCAGAGTAAATAATATTACCCGTTATAAACAAGGCTACTTTACAATGAAAAGAGAGTTGATTAATCAAGAGAATATAAGAATCCTACACATTTATATACCTAAAACAAAGCTTCAACTACATAAAGCAAAAACTGATAAAATTACAAGAAAAAAATAAATAAATCCACAATTATGGCCAGAGATTTCAGTACCTTTCTCTTAATAATTGATGGAAGAAATCGGCAGAAAATTAGCAAGGATATAGTCAAATTGAACAACATTTTCAACCAATTTAACCTGATTTTCATTCATAGAACACTCTACCCAACAGCAGCAGAATATATATTTTTCTGAAGTGTACAGTGAAATTTACATGTAAATTTCACACTCTGGGCTTTAAAACACATCTCAATAAGTTCAAAGGGATTCAGTATAAAAAGTTCATTCTCTGATCATTATGGAATTGAATTTGAAATCAATAACAGAAAGATCCTTGGAAAAGCACCAAATATTTAAAAACTAAATAGCATGCTTCTCAATAACCCAGGCATCAAAAAAGAAATCAAAGGAGAAATTAGAAAGTATTCTGAATAGAATGAAAATGAAAATACAATATATTAGAGTTTGTGGGATGCTGCCAAAGCAGTACTTAGAGAAAAATTATAGCACAAATGCCTTTATCATAAAAGAAAAATCATGAATCGATGATCCCAGCTTCCACTTTAAGAAGCCAGGAAAAGAAGAGCAAATAAAACCAAAGAGGATGAAAGAAAATAAAGATCAAATTGAAAATAAACTGTATAGAAAACAGAAAAACAATAGTGAAATACAGAGAAATCAAAAGCTGATTCTTTGAGATCAATAACATTAATAAATTTCTAGCCAGACTAAAGAAAAGAGAAAGAAGGGAGAAAACACAAATTACTGATAGAAGGAATTAAAGAGGTGACATCACTACATATTTTATAAATATTAAGAGATACTAAGGAAATATTACTATGCCACTAAATTTATAACTTGGATGAAATAAATTCCTTGAAAGATACAAATTACCAAAGTTCACTCAAGAAGGAATGGATAATAGTATAATAATAACCTGATATCTATTAAAATTTTTGAATTTCTAGTTAAAAGTTAAAAATCTTCCCAAATGAAAACTCCAGTCCCAGATGGCTTATTCATTACATCAAACATGTAATGAAGAAATAATGCTAATTGGATGCAACTTCTTTCAAAAAACTAAAAAGGGAATACTTTTCAATTCATTCTACAGGAATATCTTAATACCAAAACCGGATAAAGACATTACCAAAAAATAAAACTATGGATAAATATCCCTTGCAAACAAAGATGAAAAATTAAAAAAATTTTTAGTATATCAAATCCAGCAGTAGATTAAAAGTATAAATCACGATCAAATGGGATTTATTTCAGAAACAAAAATTTAAAAATTAATGTAATTCATCATATTAACAAACTTAGAAAGAAAAACTATATAATCTTCTCCACAGATATAGAAAAAGTATTTGTCAAAAATCTAACATCCATCCCTGATAGAAATCTCAACAAATGTAATGTAATGGGATCTCCTCAATGTGACTGATTGCATCTACAAAAAAAACACAGCTTACATCATACTTAATAGTAAAAAGACTGATGCCTTCTCCCTAAGATCAGAAACAAGCGAGGGATGTTTGTTTCCACCACTTCTATTCATCAGTGTGCTGGAAGTTCAAGCCAGTATAACCAGGAAAGAAAAAGAAATAAAAGGTAACCAGATAAGAAAGGAAGAAGTAAAGCTCTTTATTTATAGAATAATGATTATCTCAAATTCTTTACACCAGGGACATTTCTAGGGCACTAGACATCAGAATAGGATTTCTCAATCCAGCACCATTGATATTTTGGGCCAGCTAATAATAATATATATTATTTATAATTATAAATAATAATAATTATTATTTTCATTATCCTTCTCTTCTTTCTTCTTCCTCTCTCCTTCCTTTCTTCTTCCCTTCTCCTTCCTCTTCTTCACCTTCCCCTTCCCTTTTTCTTTCTTCTTCTTCTGTGTAGAGGAAGACTGTAGTTATCTTGAACATTGTAGAATATTTAGCAGCATCCCTGGTCTCTGCGCACTAGATGCCAATAGCATTCCTTTCCATGTCCTACCTCTTAGAGCTGAAACAATCCAAAATACCTCAAGACATTGTGAAATGTACCCTGGTGGTGAAATATTTCCCTCCCTGTCATACTGAGAACCACTGTTCTAGAGTGAAGGTGAAATGTGAATTACAAGTATTTGAAAATGAAAGCAGTTAACAATACAACTACAGTGGTAAAAGTGAAACATAATAAAGGCTTGAACTACATTAGCAATGAGTAGGGTTGGACTGAAAGGAGTAGGACAGTAAGACTTAAATATCATTTGCACGATAGGGTAGAATAGAGTAGGAGCTCAAGGTTTGGTTTGCATAATTAGATGGTTGATTGTGTCACTAAAAAAGATAAACATATTGCATCTAACAGAAAACATATAGGATATGTTTCCTTAGATATCTATCATTGTTGCTGAATTTTCTGATTCCAAAGAACTTTCAGATAAAAAGAATGAGAAAAAGTAGAACTTCATTAACTGTATTTTGATTTCTGGTCTTGATAAGCATGAATTTAACTGGTGTTCCTGATCCTCAGATCATGAGAGTTACAACTCAAATTGACATTGGTTACTATCAGTATGATAAAGTAGCAGAACACCCAAGAGGAGCAAGGAGGGGCATTCAAATTAAACATGAAGTTGTCAAGAGAATCCTTTCACAGTTCCTCAGAAACACAGACCTTTCCTCTAGGAAGCAGATAAAGACATGGTACAGCAAACTGGAAGATGCCATTCTACCTTAGTTTGGCAGTTATGTCTACATTCATTTTATTTTTACTCACAAGGCATAATATTTATTAACACAATAAAACTTATCTTGCTTTATATCTTAATACACTTCAATTACTGGAAGTTGTTATATGCAATAGTAAATAACGAACTGAAATAATTTACCTTAGGATGAAAAGCAAAACACATTCCAGGAGCCTGTCGAGATATCAGTGCTTCACCTTTTTTTTCCTTTTCCCCTCCCTTTTTGCCGCTGCTAGTAGTAGTTCGTTTTAAATGCATCAAATCTTTATTGAAAGAAAAAACATGTATTTTATTTACCACATGAAAAAGTATTGTATATATAATGTGTGTCCCTTCTACAAAGAAGAGTATGATTTCTGCCATCTCTTGCATGTGGTTAGGTTAAAATTAGCAAATACCAGAACAAGATGCTTAGAAAAAACAATGACCAAGCCCAATTTTTTTCTTATGTAGACAAACCAAAATTTGTCACCTCTTACACATGGCTCACTAGGAAATTGAAGGCAGCATATAAGAAGAGAAAGATAATTTGGCTGATAGATCTGTATATATGTATACATTCTTTTTACCATGACAGTCTAGTCCTTTCCGTATCACCCATTTGGAGATTCTTCCATCTGCTGATACAGAAACAAGTATTTCTCTTTTGTCATCACCTGTTGTCCCTCGATCTTGTTCTATCCATTGTAGTTGCCATACAGGTCCCAAATGTTTTTGAGGTGATTCACTACAATGGAGAAAAGCACTAAATATAGAATCATTGTCATAATTTTTGAAAGAACATGAGTCTAAGCCATAAGGACAGCTCCCTGGAGCACTGTGACCTACTTTTACAATGATGCCTTTATTGTTCAAAATTGGACTATTGCTCTAAGTATTTCAAAAAACAGGGAGAATAATAATTTTGTTAAGTAGTATTTTGTTTTTCACACTTATTACAAAAGGAAAATTTTACTGCCTTTAATTATATTAATAGCCATAACAGAAATACAAAAGAAAACATTTTCTTTTCAGAATATATTTTCCATACTCTATTCATTTACTTTTTCCTAGATAAGTTATGTAAGTTTATTTTGGACACATTGAGTATAAGTATCTTCACCTTTATTTTTTATTTTTCTAAAGATTTTATTTATTTGTTTGACAGAGAGATACAGGGCTAGAGAGAGAACACAAGTGAGAGAGGGAGAAGCAGGCTTCCTGCCAAGCAGGAAGCCAAATGCAGGGCTCGATCCTGGGACTCCAGGATCATGACCTGAGCTGAAGGCAGACGCTTAACCACTGAGCCACCCAGGCACCTTTATCTTCACCTTTATAAAGATTTTTTTTCATAGCTTAAATGAATAAATTAAGTCTTACTTAAATAAACAATTACATCACCTTTCTTTCTATATTTCAGGTTTGCCCGCTGGCTTGATTCTCTCTATAGCTGAGATTTAACATTTTTCTGAAGAATTAAAATCGCTTCTCAGATTACTGACTGTTTTCCTATCAGAATATTGGGTTGCTCTATTCATTGTACTGACTCCCTTGAGTTTTTTTTTTTTTTAATTTTATTTATTTGACAGAGAGAGAGAGA
>PITA01025484.1:0-24288 GCA_004023965.1 Spilogale gracilis
GCCCCCGCAGCCCCGGAACACACAGCGGCCGGCAGAGACCTGGACTCTGGTTGAAAGGGATTATACAAGGACCGCAAAATAGCAAAGTAATCAAATTAGCAGAAGTTTTCACAGCATTAGTCCTAAGTGAGATTGTCTTTTTGCCTTTGCTGGGAATGCCCTCGATCCTCCGTGAGTCTTGGTTTTTTCCCAGGTCAGAAAGCAGTAACAGATGATAAAACATGGCAACTCTACAGATTGTGTGCAGATGAGCACCTGCCTATGTGCACGGACTGGCATTCTCTCCGCAAGAGCACGGGGAGGGGCCCCCGGAGAGAAGACACTCTACCCTTCTGGCTGTGTGGTCACAGGAAAAAGGCACAACGTCTCTGTGCCTCAATGCTCTGATCTGGGGAAGGGTCATAACAATACCTAACAACGCCTTCCCCATCAGACTATAAGGAGGACAAGGCGAGTGAGTCTTTAGAACCCTGCCAGCCTCAAGGCAGGTGTTAGTTAATATCTTGCAATGCAGTGGGATTATTAAGAAGTCTAGGGGAATAATGTAGCAATGACTCGGTTTAGAGAGAATTCTATTTCAAGACTAGAAAGGTAAAGTTGGTCCCAGCCCCAAATTCTCCCAGCTGGATCTAAATCTGGGTGTTGACCTCAGTCCAGCCAATCTTCTAGACACAAGGCCCCAAGAGTCTGACTCGAGTGTGCACCAGACCATGCACCCTGATTTCTCAGCTGGATGAGAGACAGACTCATCCCCTGAGAGATCACCAGCCTGTGGTCAGGTCTGCTAATTGGGGGTCTGCTTCCTCTCTCCTCTCCATGTGCTGACACTTTCTCAACACAGACTCAGGCACTGGGCAGGAAGGCCCCCCTGCCCCCACCCACTCTCCTACTCACAGCACTGTTGATTTGGCAAGGTCTTAATGAAAAGATCTTGAAGGTCCTCCTCTGTGTTGAAGGGCCCAGGGAGGGTTGTCCCCAAATGTCCCACTTGGGCACAGCTACTATTTTCTTTTAAGATTTCATTTATTTATTTGAGAAAGCAAGAGAACAAACAGTGGGGAGGGGCAAAGGGAGAGAAAGAGAGGCAGACTCGCTGCTGAGCAGGGAGCCCAATGCAGGGATCAGTTCCAGAACCCCAGGATCATGATCCGAGCCAAAGGCAGACACCTAACCAACTGAGCCACCCAGGCGCCCCACATATTGATTATTTTAAATGAAAGTTTACTTAGGAGACAGCATGTGGAAGAAGGATACTCAGATTCCCCTCTTCCCCCGAAAGCAGGTAATAAATCTCCCACAGGGAAGGTGCCCTCCCCGTATCAGGAGATAAAGGGACTTCCTTGTCCCCAGCCATGGGAAATTCAGGGCTGGGGGGGTATAGAAACACTTCTTGTTATTTCTTCCTCATTTACTAGCCCAGCCCAAATTCTGTTCAGCATTCTTTACTCACTGAAGCTCCCAGACAGAAGTGTTCTTCGTCTTCCCAATTCCCCACAGATTTGCTACCTCATAGTCTAAAAAAAGTACAAAAACTCCCTGCTTTGGTCATTCCTCCAGGCCTTGCTTTCATTTTCGGGTCTCTGTGAGCACACGATAAAAGTCCTGGTCTTTTTCTCCTGTTCCTCCGTCACGTAAATTTAAATCTTTGTCCGGCTGGAAGATCTCAAAGGGCAGAGGAAGAATTTCTCCTTCCCCACCGTGTCCACTCCCGTGGCCCCAAAGCTAAGAGTACCTCAAATGCATAATGGTAAACTTTACCTGCTCCTCTTGGCTTCTGAAAGATCAGAATTATGAGACCTCACCTAATGAGCTTATAGTTAAACTGAGCTCCCAAAGTGGAATGGCAAATAAAAGCAGTGAAGTTCCAGGTGACACAGCAAAGGTGTGTATGCGACATTGAAGGGTCTCGGGTTCACACTGGTTAACACCCACCCACGTCTGTTATTCCAAGATTCTTAATTATATACCCGGAACTACCAAATTAGATCTATGAAGCCCTGGCTAATAAAACAACGAATTGACTCACGAATGCTGTAAGCAGGCACAGACACAAATAAAAGCTCGTTGTAGGGGAAGAGGAAGGAAGTGAAGACGTGGGTAGTTTGGGTGGCTGGTGACACATGCTCAGGCAGGTGACGAAGGCACCTGCATGGGCCACGCCCCTAGAGCTCTCTCAGGAGCAGCCCTCCAAACCCACTCTCCGCTCAGCCACTCGACCTTCAGGTGCAGGTTGGGGCTGGAAATGACCCCGTCTGCCCCCGTGAGGCCAGCAGTTCCCTCGTCAGCCCCATGAGAGCCCGCCGGGGGAGGGAGGGGCGTGTGCAGGACTGAGGGCCGGCCACGCCCAGGATGCTAGGAAGGCCCCCTCCCAGGGTCAGCATGGCCCTGGTCCCCAGGAACAGGACAGTTTCAGACTCAACAGCTGCACACGGATCCTCCACGACCTTGGGAGGGCCTGGTCCGCAGGCCACCCCCTTGTTCAACATTTCCACAGACGCCCAGACACAAAACACATACACCTGTAACAACAGTCACTGTTACAAAAGTGCTCCCCTGGAACCAGACACCAGTCAACTCCACAGGCGTCTGCACAGGACTCTGTTTTTCAGGTGCCCAGCGAGGTCAGCCCGGGAGCCCAGCTCTGCCTGTGTGGCCGGGCCGGGCCCTGGGTCCCCATCCGCACAACGGGCACGGTCGCGGAGCTGCCCCCAAAGCCGCTGGCCAACAAGGTTCATTGAGCTCATTTACGCCGAGCACTTCGTGCTGCACCTGCTTCCGGGTGAGCCCTGAACAACGTGACGCCGTGCGTCCCGCTCTCTGCTCGCTCTGCTGAACAAAAGCCTAATTGAAATGACACTTTACTGTGGCCGATGTCAAAGAGGTAATCGGGGTGAATCAGGGAGGGAGACGGAACACGAGAGACTTCGGGCGGGAAACAGACTGAGGGTTTTGGAAGGGCGGGGTGGGGGGGTGGGAGAGCCTGGGGGTGGGCACTGACGGCACGTCCTGCATGGAGCACTGGGTGTGGGGAAAAACGAGTCTTGGGACAGTGAAAAAATAAAAGCATTTTTTAAAAAAGCAATGACGGTTTACACCTAAGTGTGAGAATTCAGTCCTGCCTGCACTCGTGGCTACGGATGTGCGAGCTCTGCTCCCGCCCCGGCCCGACACCCGAGGAAACCAGGGCACCGTCCGTGGGGGGACCGAGGCCCCAGGTCCCCAGAAGCACCCCAGCCCCAGTGTGCCCTGCAGGGCGGACGGCTCTGATGCGCGAAGTGAACAGAGGTGACCCTGCAGAGGCTCTCCTGCCATCAGAGGGGGACACACTTTCACAGTAAAACAAGCAAAACGAAACACAGGGAGGCTATGGGCCGTAGATCTGGGCTCGCTGGTGACATCCTGGCTCCGGGAGAAACCCTCAGGCTTCCTGATGTCCCGGAGACGGCTTCACCTTCCGCCCCAGCCTCTGCCCTGGGTTGGGCAGTGTCTCCTCCCCTTCTAGAAAATCAGTCTTTATATTTGCTATTTAATAAAGGACTTACGTCCTCGACACTTCTCTTTCTGCAACAGTGTGCAGCAGGAGGGAAGGCAGCCGTCTTCCTCACTGAAGAGTTTCCTGCAAAGCTCATCACTGCCCCTGCTCTTGGGCCAAATCTAATGGGGGTTGGGAGCAGGCTTCAGTTCCGCCTAAGGAGGGATTTCAAACACTCGAGACGGTCCGACAAGGGCACAGGCTCCCACGCTGCCCTGCAGGACTCCAGCCCCTGACACGGGCCTCGTGATTCTCAGACCAGCCCTCGTGCCAGGCACCGGGGACGTCCCCACTCACAGACGGGAAGCCAGAGCTCAGGGCCAGGCTGAGCCGCCTTCCAGGGATGGGGGAATCACAGGGAGCAAGTGGGGGGCAGGCTCGCCAGGCGGGTTCCCTCCAGAGCCTCCCTGCAAGCAGCGCTCGGGCTCCCACGCGTGAGGCTTCCCCCATGGCGCTTCCCCGTCGTCCCACTGTGTGTACAGTATTCTGGTCCTGACCCACCGACATCTCTGATCCCGGGGAAGCCTCCAGGCCACGCGTCCCCCACCCTGCACGCCCGCAATCTCCCAGTGAACCAGCGGCACCCCGCGAGGAGCCAGCACTCGCGCCAATCTCGGAAGACTGTCCCTAAGTCATGGTAGCGTCTTAAATGCAGAACTAGCCACTAGACAACACATCAACTGCTGAGAGAATGACCTCAAATGTATATTTAAACACAAATGGAAATTGTGGCTCCAATCCAGTGTGATTAAAATGGAACACATGTCATCAGTGAATGCAGATGCTTGTAGGTCTGCGGAGGTCCCCGTGTGTGGACAACATTACCGGGCTCTAAGCAGTGGGGACAAGGGGCCAACGGTGCCCAGCAGGCTAGAGCGGGCCCCAGTGGAGGCGAGAGCCCTGGAAGGAACGTGGTGGAAAGTGCGGGTCTGGGAGCACGGGTCCCACACAGGAAGGCTGGGGACAGCCCGAGGGAGGGCTGCGGAGACGCACGATCTGGGAAGTGAGGCCTCAGGTTAGAGACAATGGCTACAGAGCAGGGAAGAACGTGTCCTGGGCCACAGGTATATGCTCCTGGATCAGAAACCCAGAAAGCAGGCACAGAAAAAGACAAAGTTAAGTGTATGCAAACACAAAAATACTTTCAGTGGTAAAATTGTATGACCAAGAAAAAGCGACCACCCTGGAGTGCAAAGGACAGGACCTATCCACCCCTGCAGGAGGGTGGTCTGAGCCAGGTCCCTTCACCCCTGCAGGAGGGTGGGTCTGAGTCAGGTCCCTTCACCCCTGCAGGAGGGTGGGTCTGAGTTATGTCCCTTCACCCCTGCAGGAGGGTGGGTCTCAGTCAGGTCCCTTCACCCCTGCAGGAGCGTGAGTCTGAGGGTCCCTTCACCCCTGCAGGAGCGTGAGTCTGAGCCAGGTCCCTTCACCCCTGCAGGAGGGTGGGTCTGAGCCAGGTCCCTTCACCCCTGCAGGAGCGTGAGTCTGAGCCAGGTCCCTTCACCCCTGCAGGAGGGTGGGTCTGAGTCATGTCCCTTCACCCCTGCAAGAGGGTGGGTCTGAGTCATGTCCCTTCACCCCTGCAGGAGCGTGAGTCTGAGCCCGGTCCCATCCACCCCTGCTTCCAGGAACTAGTTCTGAGCAGGGCTCGTCTACCCCTGCAAGAACGTGGGTCCAGGCGGGGCCCTGCAGGTCTGAGATGGAGAGCTAGGAAACCAGCCCCAACAAACAAGGGGTCAGGACTCAGAAGCAGGTCCAGGGACACAGGGAGGCGGGTGGAGCCTGGCACCTGGGTGTTCACAGAGCTGCAGACACTGTGCCTGAAGGTGTGAGCCCCGGGGCTACCCCGTCTGTCGCCACAGGCAGCCGTCCACTCTTTCCCAGGGTGAGGCCTGCAGTGTGGACATGACTGGGCCTCTTCCCAGTGTTGTCTTGAGAATCTGGGAGAAAATGGGCACGCACCCACTCTGGAAACGAAAGTAGGTCTCACTATGTGTTCTTGCATATTACCAAGCAGGAAACAGTCTCCTCCCTCCAGAGTCAGGCCAAGCAGCGAATTCTCCGAACACTCAGCTCTCTCCTCCATGTTCCTGGAACGGAGGCAGTGGGAAGATGAGCAGGAAGCTCAGGAAACAGCCTGACGATGAGCACAGGACCTGGGATTTCATGCACACTGGCCGAGGTCGGGGGATAGACACCAAGAGCATTTGCACGGGCCAGCCACGGGGCAGCGGACGGGGGGCATCACAGGCACCTCCTGCCCCTCCCCAGCGCCTGGGACGGATGTTCCCTGACCCGGCTGGCAGACTAAGGGCACAGGGCAGGGCTGTAGTTGGCCTCAGTCTGGCTCCCAGACACGGGGCGGGGGAGGCACCCTCACCAAGAATCCTGAGAGAATCCTGAATGTCGGGAGACCAGGGCTGTGGTCATGTGAGCAAAGCCGAAGGAAAGGTGGGAAGGCACCAAGTGCAGCTCAGATCTGGCCCCAGGTGATGGGCGGCTCCTTAAGTCAAGGAAGAAACAGTGCAGGCCCCTCCAGGCACGAGCCTCGCCACCTCGGGGTCCATACTGCTGGCCCACCAGAGGCTGCCTCCCTTTCCCACCGCTGCAGCCCCTCCCTGCCGACCCCTCCCTCCTCAGTGCCTGGATCCATGGCTTTCCCAGTACAAGAGTCATGCTTGTATTTCTACATCAAGTTCTCTGACCGCTACCCCGCAAAGTGCCAGTACATCTGACCGAGAAATGAAACGGCTAAAAAGGCTTTTTTTCAAATACACACGCAATACAAAGCCCCGTGGAAACGCCGTAACCCTACCAGCCGTCCACCCTCACGCTGGGACAAGCCCAGGCGCGCCGGCCCCTGCAAAGTCCCTTCCTGGCTTGCGAGGCCAGCACCGGGTGTAGAACGTCAAGCTGTCCGTGGTCGGCGCAGGGCAACGTATCATCTAGAAGCTTCTCCGCCAGCAGCCGGCCGTCCACGCCCGGAGAAGACAGGCTGCATGGAGCAGGGAGGCAGGGGAGGGTGTGGGGACGCGACGGGGCAGGTGACTCCCCCTGCACGCAGACAGCCGCTCCAGGAAGCCTCCGGAGACGCGCCTGAGTCACGAGGCGCCGCGGCTCCTGCCCCTGGAAGGCGCTCGGCAGGAGGGCCCACCGGCTGGAAACAAGACCCCATCCCCAGGAAAGCTTGGCCTTCTCATATTTTTCCTGAGCACATGACTTGAGAAGCACCCTCAGCCCAGATCAGACATATGGTAATTTCTATGAATTTTGGTTCACGGAGGAAAAGCCTCTGATCCCACCTACTGATCGGTACAGCCGCCCCCCACCCCTTACAGGCCGCTGGTTGCTGTGCGTCGGTTTACACTCGTCAGTGAATTCTGGAGGGCAGATGCTGAGAATATATGTCTCTTTTCATCACCATATACATTTCTCTAGGGTTCTCCTTCCATAAAATGTTTGAATCTGAGCCCCTAAGGTCCGGCGTCCGCCAGCCCGCTGCCCCTCTGCTGCTGCCGGCAATGCCTCCGCCCAGCACTCCTGCTGTCCTTTGCAAAGACAGAAGCATGACCCTCTGACCTGAGGCAGTCCAGTCACACTGACAGTCAACAGAGATAAATTAGTCTGGTGCTAAGAAGGAAAATACACTTGTATAAATATGGAGAACTATTCAGATGTGCTCATATCGAGTTTGCAGTGTACATCTTCATGGGCTTTGTGCCCCACATGCAGTAGCAGACTCCTGATCTGGGGGAGGCTGGAAAAGCTTTCCTGGGGGACCTGGGGAGAAGGGGGCAGTGAGGAAGGCAGCCCAGGGGCCGGAGCGCACCCTCTCCCCAGAGCGTAGGATCCAGGCCCCAGGCTGCAGAGGGGGCTAAGCATCACTCGGTCCCCAACAAATACTCCCGAGGATCTGCTGTGCCCCAGGCTCCTAGTCGAGCACAGGAATCACCTGGGAGACAGCCAAGTGTGAACACAGCTGGACATCTGTGCAGCCGGCCCCTGGCCAGGGGACAGCTCAGGGGACAAGCCAGGAACCAAGCTCATTGTGTGAGTGTGGCGAGGGCTACTGCCCTCACCCAGCGGTGGCCGGGACTCAGGCCGAGGGAGCCAGCACGCGGGGCAGCAAGCCCGCCTTCCTCTTCCTGGCACACTGACTGGTGAGTGATGAAAGAATGCAACAGACCCACGTCTGCCCAGTTGGGAGTTCTGCTCCTGTTTCTGGTTTGGACATGAAATAAAAGGAGAGACAGGCTCGGCTGGCTCTCTGATCCCCGCGGTGTCTGCGGGCTAGAGACAGGCTTCAGAGAGAGAAGGGGGAGCGTGGAGACCCTGGGGGTTGGAGGGACTGTCCTGCATCCCTGGGACTCTTCCTCAGCTATGGGAAAGGGGCTTGCCTCACTCCTGTGATCCTGATAAACTGTCCAAACCCTTGGCTGTACTTAAAGGCCAGAGCGAGGAAGGGTGGGGAACGGGGCAGCAGGGCCCGGGGGGGGGGGGCGGGGCAGACCCCAGGCTCTGACAACTGCTCTGCTGGGCGAATGGGTGTGTATCTCAGCCTCTGCCCTGGGACCAGGGACAGCACAGTGCACAGTTACAGAACCCTGTGCCATCGGTGTCCCCTCCCCCTGCCGGCCACTGAGGCAGCTGGGAAATATCTCCTACCTGATCTGACAAGAGGTGTAGCCCCCTCCCAAGGCTGCCGGGGGCAGGGGTCTCCAGACAGGAGAGGCAAGGCGAAGGCACAAGAACAGGGGAGCAAGGAGACCCCCGTGGCTATGACACAGCTGTCCCAACCAGTGGGGCCTCTTCTGAGGGACAGGGCCCCTCTGCCTCCTTTCTCCCACCAGCCCCAGCCAACACATGCTCTGTTCCCTGCCCTCGGCTGGTGGGCCACGCCCCTGCACTAGCCACGAGCAGTTACCAGGGGTCCAACTTGAGCAAACCCCTGCGTTAGGGCTGAGGGGCACATCGAGGAGGACCGTGCCAGGAACACCCAGCTCAGCGGTCCTGAGAGGTCCCATCCTGGGGGCGACAGCCGTGAGCACAGTGACAGGGCCCAGAGGAGCCCCGAGACCTGTTCCGGGAGGAGGCAGCCCCAGAGAGGCAGGGTCTTCTAACCACGGCCCCGGGTCCGAGCGGGAGATCTACAGCAGGGACAGGGCATTCGGAAGTAACACATTTTAAAAAGTATGCCAGACACAGGACTGGAAGTTACGTCTGTGGTGATCGTTCACTAAAAACAGAATTGTAGGTCCTGGCGTACGGCTGGCTGAGCCCCCAAAGGCAGACACGAGAACGTGTCACACCCAGGTAGGGGGCTCCGCACTCGCTGACCTGCTGCCCTGAAGCAGTCCAGGAGGGACAGGAGATGACCGTGCACACTGCCTGGTCCGTCCCCTCCGCGTCGGCCCACGGGGAGCCGGGTGGCCATCCCTGCCAGAGCCTCCCCTCCTGGAGCTGCAGAGGAGCTGCCTGTGGGTAGGGGTCTCCCGATCTCTGCCCGCGTCCTGCAGCGTGCCGAGAACTAGCGCCCCATTCCTCAGTCCTCAACAACCCCAGACGGCGAGAGGACGGCCTCGCTCGCTCTGGACCACAACTGTGTAACATGTTATGCAGTAAATATGAAATGGCCTCACAGGTTCCAGGCCATTAAGACGGCCGTTTCCAGTGTTAGTACGGCAAATGTGACAATTCATCAAAAGAATGAATTATTGATGCACACTCAGGCATCCTGAGTGTCCAAATCTGACAGATGTTTCAGAACGATCACAAACGGCGTTCTTGTTCCGACGACGGGGACGGCCTTCTGAGCCGCGCTCTGCTTCCTCGTCACTTGTGAATTGGGGCCAGTGTGACGGGCGGTGAGTGTGAGAGGCACTGGCTTCTCCACACCGATTCGGCACTCCAGTGAAGGCACGCAGCTCGGCCAGCAGCGAGGAAACTCAAGACAGTTTCTCCACAGACATCAGGAGCCTCGCCGCACGTGGTGTGACCGGTGCTGGGGCTCCAGGACAAGAGAGGAGAGTGCTCTGGATGGTCGGCCCACTGGACCTTTGCAAAGGCTGCCCGAATGACTCCCCAAGTGGGGCTCCTTGAGGCTCTCCCAGGTCATTTTTCAGAAACCCCATCCCGGCTCTCGGGGCACTGTCCACATGGCCCCCTGCACATTTGGACGCCGGCGACCAGCCTATCCCAGAGCATCTTCTGGAACCATCGGCCCACAGGTCTGCTTTGAGCTCTCGGTCAGCCCTTCGCAGCCCCCTGGGTGACCTCTGAGCCCCCTGCTCCCTGCGCCCACTGCTCCTCGGGACCCGCTGTGACTGGCTCCCTGAGGACCCACACGCCGCAGGCTGAGCACCAGCCCTGCCGCAGGGACCACATCCGTCAAGTCCCGGCTGTCTCCCTGGTCCTGTCCCCCTCACTCCGTCACCCGCCACAGTGAGGGCAGCCCAAGCCTGTGTGGACTTCACAGAGGACACGTGGTATCTCCGGGTCCTCCCTGCTTTCTGCCCCAGCTCCTGAAAATGCCACCGCAGCCTTCCCCAGAAGCTGGTGTGCAAGCCTCAAGGAAGCCCCTTCTGCCCTCCCTCCTGGGCGTGCGTTACCGGAGCCTTCCGACCCCAAGCTTCTCTCTGAAACACGGGTCGCGCCATCTCAGGGCCCAGCGGGACTGAAGACGTGGCGGAGAGCACCTGGCGTCTCTCTGACCCCGCGTCCCCTCCCCCGAGGTGCCCAGATGGGACAGAAGGAGGCATCGCCGTCTGTGGAGATGACACAAGTTCAAACCTCAATAAAACCCAGTTTCTCCTGTAACCGGAGCATCTGAACCTCAGACATCTGAGGGCAGTGAGCAGGAGCCCCGGGCTGTGGTCGCGGGACAGACACGAGGCATCACGCAATTTGTTCTGTGCTCTGTGTCTGTGACGTGCCCCGCACGTGGCCCACACATGCCGTCAGCGTGTCTCCCTGCAGAAACCCGCGTCTCCTCCCGCTGCAGAGACGGGCACAGCGAGGCTCCGAAACCCAGGACGGCAGCTGGCGGCGCGGAGATGCCCCGGATGCTGGACCCGCTCTTCCTTCACGTGGCACACCGCGCTGGCTTCTCGGAGGAGAAAGGCTTTGAGGAGAGCAAACCTGCTGCAGCAGACAGAGCTCCCTCTGGGACCGGCCCTCGGCCCAGACCCAAACCCCCGACAGGGAAGCCCGACCGGAAAGGCTGGGCCACTGCCGCCCTGATCCTCAGGAAGGGCCTTCCGGGGGCAGCTCCGAGGAGGCACGGTACCAGCCCCACAGGCAGAAAGGAGAATCAGGGGCGTTCCTCGTGTAATGGCCTGAAGACACCAGGTCAGGGTGCTAACCTCTGCCCTGCGAGCCCCTTCCGTACCCAGCCTGTGCTCCCTTCAGACCCACGATGCACTTGGATGCGAAGCAAAGCAGCACATCTGCAGGGAAACCCCAAATCCTAGAGCTAGTAGGGAAGGGTCCCCCCAAAGTCCTGCAGTATGGACTCCCAGAGAGGCAGCTGCAGAACATCATCCAGCAGCCCCTCCCAGGAGTGCAGGCTCTGATCATGGCATGAGAAACCCCCAGGTTAGCATGGGGCCACGAAGGAGAGCGGCCGCCTCTGTGAATGCAGACTCAACGTGAACGACTTCTTTTCTACATCATCCCATGAGATGAAATGACTTAAAGATACGCACCGAGAGGAACACACTCTGGGCCCTGGATATTAATTTTCCTTAAACATCTAAATGGCCTGATTAGTTCCTCATTCCAAAGAACCCCGGCCAGTCCCCAAAACAGGGGACTACCTTTCCAGAAAAGTGGGGAATCCAGAAAACGAGTGTGTTTTCATCATCTCCTTCAGAACCGTAAAAATCTGGGTTATCCCCGTGAAAATCAGCATTCAGCACAAGTAGGCTCTCTGCTCGGCAGCCAGGGAGCTGAAGCGTGGGCTTATTAAGCAGACAAGCAAAGGAAGGGGGAAATAATCAATGGGACAGCTGGCGGGAGAGAGAGAAAAACATCCCACAAATTCAATTTCAAGGCATTCAAGGTAAATTAGCCACATAGTAAATACATGTAATCAAAAATGATTATGGTTTATAAGTTTTAAAGCTCAGGCAACAGAAACGAAGTTCATTTTGAACAAAGAGGAACCCTGCTCTTGCCTCAGGGCAGCGGGACACACCACGCTCTGTCACCCCTCCAGTACCGTTGGAGGGGACTCAGGTTCCCCCGCTTCAAAGTCAAAGCCCTGAAACCAAACAAAGGCCCGAAGGCGGGGTCCGCAGGCCGGGGGGCCACTGTTCCAGGCTGGGGGCTCTGTGGGCTCCAGGCAGGAGGGATGCACCCCCCTCCTTCCCCCAGGTGCTCACCTGCTCTCCATGTGTGCCCTCGCTCTCTGGCCTCCTCATAGCAGTGTTGAAAACGGGCCTGGCCCTCTGCCCTGGAGGCCCCGAGACAGCAACTCTCCACTCAGAGGCCTGCTCTCCAGAACCTTCGGGGGGTGGGGCCACTGCCCGCGGGAGGAGAGAGCGGCTTTCCTGTGGGGCTCCCCGGCAGGGCTGGAGGTGCAACGGCTGGTCTGAGCCCAGCCCAGCACGTGTCGCCATGGACGGCTGCCCTCGCTGTGCCTGGGCATGGTGGCCTCGGGAAAGACCAGCCAGCGGGGCTCGGAGCTGGCAGACAAGAAGAGCAGAATGCACGTAGGCGGCCCGGGACACGCAGCCAGGGGTGGACAGGACTGCCGCCGGCCTCAGGCTTTGCCCCGCCCCAGGCCAGTCTCCGTCTCCCTGTGGTTGGTGGTGGATGGGGAGGGGAAGTGGAGAGCCCCCCTCCCCACCGTCGGGCAGGAGGGGACATCCTCCCTACCCCGCCCAGTCAGGCCTGCTGCACGCCTGAAATGGCCAACACCCCGACGGGCCACCTGGACCAGTGGGCTCGAGCTCCGAGGAGGAATGATGGAGAAGCTTCCTGGAGCTGCCCACTCAGCTCAGCTACGCGACCAGGCCAGCCTGAGAGCCTGGGTGGTCAGGCAGGCTTCGTCCCTGGCCGGGTGGGACTGAGCACATGCACGGCTGCAAGCACGCCTCTAGGACATACACTGACACTCACAGTGGTTAAAATATTGATCACTTACCAATAATGCTCTTTATTTCTCAGTTTTTAAGCAGAAAGGGGAACTCTTCTCAGGGCATCTGTGGACCGTTCCGTGTTGACCAGAGCACGGCTGTCAGCAGCACTCTCGGGCGACGGGGTCGGGCCAGGCTGGGGACCCTCTGGCTCACGGACGGTCCTGTCAGCTGGCTGCCGCTGGACCCTCCCGCTCCCCCTTCCTCCGGGGTCCCTGCGCCTTGACACCCACTCTCCCCTCCCCGGCAAGGGCGCAACTTCTCCTGCCCAGTCCCAGCCAGCAGGTGCTTCTGGGGAATCCCAGCAGCAGGAGCCTGGGCCGCCTCCGTGAGTGTCAGACCTGTGGGACTGATGCCTCCTTCAGAATTCCCTTTTTCAGGCGCCTGGGTGGCTCAGTTGGTAAAGCCTCTGCCTTCGTCCCAGGTCATGATCTCAGGGTCCTGGGATCGAGCCCCACGTCGGGCTCTCTGCTCAGCGGGGAGCCTGCTTCCCCCTCTCCTTCTGTCTGCCTCTCTGCCTGCTTGTGCTCGAGCTCCCTCTGTCAAATAAATAATTCTTAAAAAGAAAAAAAAGAATTCCCTTTTTCACTTTTTATTTCCTTCTGAACGGATGGACGAGGGAACTAAATGCCTTCGCACATCACGTCAAGATCTCTAAGAAGAGCAAGTCCTGCTAGCCCACGACACACGCGCCTACACTTCCCGCCCTCGACGTCGAGAGCCCAACTGCCTCCCAGAACGCCCATCCCATCGCGCCCGGCTGTTCGGCCTCCCTGCTCACGAGCGAAGGCCACCGGAAGGTCACGGAACGCTCGGTACAAATGCCAACTGGTCGTTAGCACTCATCAACTTCTGATTCCGGGAGGCGGAGGAAAGCCCTGAATAACCCAAGATATGGAGGGCTCTTCCAGTGTGGGAAAGCCGACCAAGAACAATCGAGGAATGGTGGGAGAGACCGCCTCAATCTCACAGCGGCCGGGCTTTGGAAGGTCGTGCCTCTACCTTCCTGCAGTGTCCAGCCTTCCTGCTCTCGTCTTTTATGAGGACAGGGCAGTGGCCGTCTGTCCGCCCCACAGGGGCTGGTCCTGAGCCCCGAAGTGTCTCTGACGTGGAGGAGAGGACAGCCATGAGTAGCCCACCACCTCAGCCTCAGCAGCTCAACACAATGACCTGGTGGCCAATAATACATGTGCGGGACCGCAGCGAGGCAGGTGACGCCGTCCCTGGGGCCCCCACCCCCCGTGCAGCGGGCCGGCCCACAGCCCAGAGAGCAGAGTGAACGGGGACACGCCCCAGCCCGCAGAGCAGACCCCTGCCGCACAGCCCAGTGCCTGCTTTCGTCCTCTGACACACGGGCACTCTGAGGACCAGCACCGCCCCAGTCCTCGGTCCAGGCAGGTGCACGCTGAAGGCGGCACTGCGGTTCGGGGGGCTGTCAGCGGGGCCGACCCCCACAGGGCAGAGCACGTGGTCCTGGACGTGCCCACAGAGACACGGCCTGGGACAGCCCCCCGGAGTCCTGCCCTGTGGAGACACTTTCATAAAACATTCTGCAAAGAGCATAAGCCCTTTCGTTTGTAAGTCTCTACTTCCCCGGTTTCATGTCTACACATGACAGTTAATTTTCTGGGCCAACTTGCCTGGCCCGTGGGGTGCCCACGACATGATCAGCCACGTCCCGGGTGTGTGTGCATGCTGTCACCCTTGCACCCCTGGACCGAGGGAAGAAGATGTCCCCTCCCGGTAGGGAGGGACCAGAGCAGCAAGATGGACGAAGTATGACTAATGAGCTAGGAGTCCATCCCCCTCCCTGTGCATTCCTGGCTCTCAGGCACTCAGACCAGGCCTCTGGCCTTCCGCAGTCTTAGCGTGTAGCCTCCTGGGCGCCGGGTCCTGCTAGGAAACCCCATTATAATCCTAGAAGCTCAGGGTGTATCTGTATAGTTTGAGAGAAACACAGCTGCAAGCATATGTCCCGTTAGTTCCGTTCCCCGGGACCCTGAGTACGCTATGCCAACACGCGCCATCCGTGAGCGTGTGGACATGTGATTACGATGCGTACACATTTATGTGCACACATATGTGACAGGTACACCTTTAAAGACACACCTTCACTTCCACAATTTGAAATTCCAATCGGTAATATCATAGTGTGTTGAAGGAAAGCCTCAGCCATCTGCACGGGGCACCGAGCGGACCACCCTCCCTGATTTCAGCCGCACTGAACCTGCGGCGAACAGGGGATGCCGTGGCGGGTGGTCCCTGCCCCTCCGGACAGCGGGTCAGGAGCGCGAACTCCTGGCCACACACACACCTGCTGAGGCAGAAGCTGCATCTTAACGAGATCCCCAGGGGATCCCCAAGGGCAGGGAAGTATGAGGCTCAAGGACCCGGAACACGCTCTGACCCGGAGAAAGCTGTGCCCGTGCGCCCAGCCCACGGCATGCAGACAGGCAGAAGTGTCTCCCCCGCCTGCACCCCACCTCAGGCCCCCGCCTGCGGCCATCTGGGCCTGAACATCTCACCCCAGTGCAGCCCCCACGTTCAGCAGTGCGCCTTCGATCATCAGCCACGACAATGATGGAGGCATGCCCACTAGGACGCCCGCTCAGAGAACGGGACATCAGACAGATCTACACTTGGTACACCTTCCGGCTCCGCGTGTCCCTGCACCGCATTCTCAGGGCGGACCCTGATGTCGGGAGGGTCCCACTGCAGCTCTGCCCCTGGGCTCTGTTCGCGTCCTGCCCTTGGGCTCCTCCGGGGACTCTCAGCTGCCTTGAGGGCCGCTCACAGACCACTCATGGCCGGAGGGCCCAGGAGCAGCTGAAGCACCGAGCTCCACGTGCCGTTGGGAAGACACAGGCCCCCATGGGTCCGGGGAGGAGGCTCCCAGGGGGACAGCGGGCCCTATGATGGCACAGAAGGGCCGCTGCTGGGAGTGCAGGGCCAGAGGTGAGCACGTCCACGGTGAGGGGAGCCCTGAAGGGAGAGAAGCCTGGAAGTGGGGCCGGCAACCACAGCGGCAGGTGTGGTCAACGGATGGCCAGGCCCAGAGGACCCTCAGGTGGGAGGGGACTGCCAGGCCAGCGTGAGCCTGTGGGAAGGGGGCAGCCCTCTGCTGGGGTCACACGGTGATCGAGGGCAGGCCTGTGGGAGGCCACGTTGATGTTCGCACGGATGCCAGGTGCTTCCAACTGCGGTGAGCCGCCAGCGTATGCTGTGCTCCTCGGGGTGCCGCCACACCGTGGTCCGTGCCGTGCCAAGAGAGTCCGGTCAGTGGCACCTATCAATCGCTAAGTGCCTACTGTGTGTCAGACACGCGTGTCCCTGCCCAGTGGCACTCTGCAGAGGCCAGCATGCTCAGACAGCATGTGCCCCTAGAGCCCTGGCCACACCTGGATCGGCCCGGATGCCACCTGCAGAACTTGGACCACAAGCCACCGTGGCTACGCTGTTTCTGGCCAAGGTGGTCGCTCTCATGCCGCTGCCCTCCCCGTGTGACCCACACGGCGGGCAGGAGGCCGAGGGAGGAGGGGTGCGCAGAGCCCGGCGGGTCAGCTGTCACTCAGCAGGGGGCCATCCCAGTCCTAGGACTGCCTGCCAAGGGGACGTGGGAGAAGCCCCGTCAAGGCGAGCCACTGCCCAGCTGACCTGGGATGGATGGCCGTGGACACGTGTCCCTCTGGCCAGCAAGGTTCTGTCTGTCCACGGCAGCATGGGGAGGACGGGTCAGCGACACACCTGGCCACCTGGCGCCTGGGCCAGCACACCTGTGCCTGCTGGAGACACTCAGAGGGGTCAGGCACACTGCCCTGACCACATGTGCTTTTGTTCGCAGCCCGTTTTTGTTCCCAAAATTGAGTTAAATGGGCTGCTAAATCCCAAAACAAGTCTAAAAATAGTTTTTGTTCTTTCTCTTTAAAATTGCAATGTACAGAAACATGATCCCGCGTGAAGCACTACCTGCCCGGAAACCCTCTCCCGGGAGCTGTGGTGGCAGGTGCCCTCAAAGTGGACATCCTCGCTGCAGGTCCCCAGAGACGGCGGTCAGGAAGCGAGACTCATCTTGGGAAAGCGTCCCCGCTAGTCTCATCTCTGCACCCGGAAACCCCACGTGTGAGCAGCGTTTTGCGTGTGACCCTATAGTCTTCGCAAGCAGCTCTTAGAAAAGGCACAGAGAAGAGGACCCTCAGAGAAGGGTCTAGAGACGGCACGGCGGGTGCTGGAAGTGGCTGACCGTTTTGAGACCACAAGTAGCTCTGCCTGGAGTCAGCTTCCTGTCTCCTGAGACTGAATTCCTCGAGGAGAATTGTCAGTCAGAGGCTGTCAGCATGCACAAGGGGAATGATGCCAGGCCCCACAGTGTTTTCTGAAAGATCCTTCACTATAAAAGCAGCCCCCACGCCTCAGTTCTACCTCATCTGGAGCGGGACAGGCCTGGCCGAAGAGAGGAGACATGAGGGGCAGGAGGAAGATATTAGGCAGTAAACGTGGGGCTCTCAGTGCGACAAGTGCTTTTTTGATTGTTAACTCAGCTGTCTGAGTCTGTACTTTTATTAACTCAGGCGTCCCCCTGTCTCCATCCCCTTCTCCAACTCAGGCGTCCCCCTGTCTCCATCCCCTTATCCCACTCAGGCGTCCCCCTGTCTCCATCCCCTTATCCATAGCACTATGGTCTTAGACACAGGAGCTGATGGTAATACACCTGTGTGTATGACGTCCATATACACATATATGTACACACATGCATAGGAAACTAGACATTTCTGTCTTTTTGTAACTTTTTTCTTTCATTTGCACAGTTTATTAAGTCTTTTTTGTCCACACGTTTTCTCTGATCAGCCCTGCTGTTTATATGCGACTGTATAATCCATGAAAACTCATGCTTTGAAACTATGAAATACATATTGTAGTGAAAGAGAATCTGTCATTTTAATTTTCATTAAACATTTAAGGAAGTATTTAATTCCTTAAAAATTCTTGAAGGAAGACCATCAAGTGTTCTTATCTGATTACTTTCCACTCCAGTCAACCTGATCCGTTGCTCCTCAGAGGCTCAGGGCGACTTTCTAAGTGTGCTGTCGGAGAAGTACTCCATCGTAGGATAAACTGTTTTACAAATGTCATCTCATGAATGACTGCTCTGACCAATAGTATTTTTTGCAGCCTATCACTGGCTCTGAGCAACACCAACTTGTTAAAAGAGTGGCTGAAATATGGAGACCATAGAGCGAATTTTGAAAATCTTTCATGAGAAAGTTCTGAGAAACCTGGGAGGACCCAGGGGTCTGCAGAGCTGTCTAAAGGTCAGCTGAAGGCCTGCATCCCCGGTGCAAGCACAGCTCTGGAAGGAGAGGGCAGGCTGCCCCATGAGCTGGCCACTTCCCATTGGTGGCAGTTGGTCAGCGGCAGGAGCTCCGGCAGGGTGCTGCCGGCGGGCTCCTACCCCCACTAGGGGCCCCAGGGGCACCAGGGTCGATTCCTACCTCAGCACCTAGGACGACCCCCAGGCTTGGAGTGGCTTCTGGACCGAGCGTCCAAGCAGAGTTGCTGTCCAGGAGAATTTCAGTGATGTCGACCCTCTGGAAGGGAGAGACGATGGTGGGGCCTTCTGGGCAGCCACTGGGCCGCATTATTTTAAATTAAAAATTAAAAAGTGCTTAACATTTGGCCCAATAATTCCATCTCTGGAAGTCCATGCCAAAGACAGCACACATAGGCACAGAGACACGTGCCTGTTTGCAGTGATCAAAACCTACAGCAGTAGTGATAGGCCAGTGAGCCACAGTCGGTCCACATGAGAGAATGTCCCAGCAGACTTGAGCAGAACAAGGGAGGCTGGCGTGGGAGGATGTGGGAGCCACACGGATAGAGGCTGGCATGGGAGGATATGGGAGCCACGCCGATAGAGGCTGGCGTGGGAGGATATGGGAGCCACGTGGATGGAGGCTGGTGTGGGAGGATATGGAACTATTCCGATAGAGGCTGGCATGGGAGGATATGGGAGCCACGTGGATAGAGGCTGGCGTGGGAGGATACGGGAGCCACTCCCGATAGAGGCTGGCATGGGAGGATATGAAAGCCACGTGGATAGAGGCTGGCGTGGGAGGATATGGGAGTCATTCCAATAAAAATAATGACGGTAAGAAAAGGGTTTTCCTGGAACCATAGCGAAGACACTATGTCCCCACTGTGTTTCCCCAGTACTGGGAGGCAGATCGGCCCGTTGTACGTGTCTATTTACTCCTCCATCCTCCTCCATCTGCCTCTGCATCTGCCTTCATGCCAGTACCACGCTGCTTCAATCACGGTCACTTTGTGGTGTGTTCTGAAACCAGGAAGTTAATGCCCCCAGCTTGGCTCTTTCTCAAGACTGCTTTGGCTGTTCAGGGCCTTCCCTGGCTCCATCTACATTTTAGGAAATGTGTCTATTTTTGTAAGAGGTATCGTTGGCATTTGGGTAAATATGGCACCCAACCTGTAGATTCCCAAGGCCGTATGGACATCTCAACAATAAGTCTTCCAGTCCATGGACCTGGATGCCCTTCCCTTCATTTAGGTCTTCAATGCCTTTCGTGGACTTTTACAGCTTCCAATGTGGTCCCTTCAATAGGCTCGGGGAAAACTGCCCACACGTGAGAGAATGGATCAGATGCTGCTCTCACACCACACACACAAGTCAACTGGAAATGGATCAAAGGATGGAAATGTGAGACCCAAAACCATAAAACTACTTGAAGCAATCAGAGCAAGCATATCCTGACATTGGCCTTGGCAATGATTTTTTTGGATGTGACACCAAAACACAAGCAAAGAAGCATAAAGAAACTAAAACCTTTCTGCAAAGGAAAACAGTCAACAAGAGGGACTGAATCATATCAAATTAAATTTGTTAATTTCAATTAATTGATAGAATTAATTGAAAAGGAAATCCGTAGAGTGTGAGAAAATATTTGCAAACCACACACCTTATAAGGGATTAGTATTCCAAAATAGAGGTCCTACAACTCGATAGCTGAATAAATAAACAACTGCCTTAATTAAAAATGGGCAAAAGACCTGAACAGACGTTTCTCCAAAGAAGCTGCACACATGGCCCACGAGCATGTGAACATGGACGCTCATCCCTGGTCTTCCGGGAAACCAAGACCACGAGCTGGCATCTTGCCCCAGTGCGGGCAGCTGTTACCAGAGACAGTCAGTGCTGGTGAGGATATGGAAACACCGAAACCCTCCCACGCCATTGGTGGGGATGTGAGATAATATGGTGACTACAGAAAGAAGTATGGAGGCTCCTCAGAAAAGAAAAATAGAAGTTACCATATTGTGTGGCAGTTGTATCTGGGGACATCTGTGTGTCCCGAGGAACTGAAACCAGGACCTGGAGGAGACATCTGCTCTGCTAGGTGCCTCCAGTACCACTCACAGGAGCCAAGACACAGAAAGAACCTACATGTGCATTCCCAGACAAGTGCGTTCAGAAAACCCTGGAGACCCACACAGTGGAAGCCTTAGAAAAGGACGACAGGAATGAACTTGGGGCCCACCACAAGGCAAGCTAGTCACAGAGAGACCAACGCCACATGATTCCTCCTACAGAAGCCCTCAAAGATGGCGGCACCACAGAAGCAGAGGGAAGGATGGTTTCCAAGGATGCAGGATCCCAGGATATGGGGAGATGCTCAACAGATGAAATTTTGGTTTCAGAGGATGAACGAGCTTCAGAGCTCTGCTGTCCAACACGACACTGTAACAAGCCACACTATGTCGTACACGTACCAACATGTTAAGTTGGTAGATCTCATATTACGTGTTCTAACCACAATTTAAAAAAAAAAAACCCTACTTATAGAGCAATACTTATAATATCCTGTTTGTGTGTGCCATCTGAGCAGTCGGGGCCTGTTTGAAAGACAGAGGGAGGTCCAGAGGTTCCGGGGGACCACTAAAGGCAGACCACGAGGCCAGACCAGTGACGTCTTGTTCTCTGTCCCTTGGCTTTGTAAGAATATTTAACAGGAAAACGCACTAGTCTACTCTTTTAAAACGACAGATATATCTTTAGGAAATAGTTTCTGAATTAGATAACAGTACAGAGGGTGCAATGCGAACAGCGTCCCTCACTGTGAACAAACGAGAAACATTGTCATCACAGGGAGGGACACCCAGATGGCCGCGCCAGGCAGTGAGTCTCCCGGCAACACCTAAGTCAGCCTAAATGCCAAGATAACTCCCCCACTCTCCATCTCCCAAGACACCGTGGATCTTGCTTACGGGCAAAGCCCGGCATCTAGACCCTGTTACCGCTGCTGTGATCCGTGGTCCTCGGTGTCCTCGGGTTTAAGGGCACACCTCAATCCATGGTTCAACCATCAAGACCGTGAACAAAAGGTTCTCAGAAAATGAGTCACTACTGCTGCTTATTCAAACAACTAAATTAAAGCAGTCCTTTGGTGACGGGCCATGGAAGCCAGCCTGGCGGTGTCACTGCACACAGGGCTCACCACGGCGACACGCGCCGTCATCGAATCGAGCCGGTTTGTCAGTAAGCAGGACAGGTGTTCGATCGCGGCCTTGCCCACTGGATAAAGAGTGCCGAATCTTTCTGTCAGCCGTCTCCCCACCCGGGGTCACCGCGTCGACTGGCCAGGGGTGCGGTCACTGCACAGACACCAGTGAGTCTGTCACGGGAATCTGCCAGGAGCTGGGCTCTGGGGGGAACGCGCTGAGGCAGGAAAGTGAGACCGACTGCAGCCCTGCAGGCTGATGTAAATGAACGGTTCAATGGACCCGTCAGTGTGCTAACAATCTCTGAACCGCCGGTCTTAGAAGCTCCATGGTGTGGACGTCTGCTCTGTCCTCTGCCTCGATGGTTGGTTCTCAGCAGCCCGGGTGCCCGCACGCACGGACCATGAGCGCTTGCCTTCCCCTACGGCCACCATGATACCCGGGGAGAAGTCCCCTCCAAGAGCGCGGCTTCCTGGGAGTTACCTAGGTTCCCAGTTGGAGCTTTTCTGGGTGTTCATCATCTCTGGTGTTCATCTGCATGTTCCAGGACTCTATGAGTAGAAGTCACACTTCTGTTGGCAACCCTGTTGCCTGAGCTCCAGCAAGGAGAAGAAGGACTTGACTAGATGCACACGAGGGGAGGCTTGTAGAGACTGTTCCGGAAGCACTGGGGCTGCATGCCGGGAAGGGGCCCTCGTAGCTGCCCCATGGGCCACCCTCTCCCCGTCAGGAAGACTGGGCAGGAGGGCCGGGGGGCGGGGGCCAGCTACAGCCTCGGCTTGGCCAAGCAGTGCCAGGAGCCCCCTACCCAGTGGCACCAGCCCCTCTCCGCGCAGGTCCCTCTATCTCCTTGTCGGCCGCATGATATCCTTGAACTCTGAGGTCATCAAAGTAGCCCGTGGGCTTTTTCATCTGCTGTGAACCAAAGAGCGCACTCTGCCCAAAGGGCCGTCCACGGGGGCTTCCAGACGACAAGAAGCGGGATGTAAAGCAGCGCAGGCTGAGCCCCTTCACTCCCATCCAGACACAAAGTCCTGTCGGCAGCTGCCTTTTTGAAGGCCTAATCCCACGCCTTCACTTGGAACACAGACTTTATCAGACATAAAAAATAAATAAATAATAACAGTCCAAAAATTGTTTGCTGATATGGGAACCAAAGATGCGCAGATAGGAAGAGACCTGCTGTAGAAGACATTTGCGTGATGCCCCGATTAGAGATGAGAATTAAATGTCAGCATACATCTTATCTCCTAGGAATAAAGGCATGTCAAACAAAGAATACATTTCCTCGTTGTCTGCTTATTTATTTATTGCCGCCAAAGAAAGCATCTTACAGATCTGACGGTGGTCAAATAATGAAAACAAGCCTGGTGATAATCAGACATCTCCCAAACATCGCACTCTGTGATTTGTATCTGCCGGGCCGCTGAACGCTCAGGTGCTTCTGAGCCCCCCGCGCAGACAGGAAGGGTACCAGGAGGTCTGGGGGCTGCACGGGGACAGGCTTCTCACAGGCCGGCCTTGAAGACCTCAGGGCCAGGCTCACTGAGGGGAGATTACTTCCAGTGTGATGGAAATCTTGCCGCTTGCTTCTCTGCCCGGGCTCCAAGCAGAGACCCTGTCCCAACCTGGGTCAGAGTCAGGACCCTTCCAGGGCTCCTCATGGCCCCCTACAATGGGAGGACTTGGTGAAACTTCCCAGGACACGGAGGCCAGCAACGCCGTCCAGACAGACGCAGGTCAGGGTGTGTACGGAATGGGCTACTTGGGGTCAGGGGAAAGGGTCCTCCCACAGACATGCTTGCTACCCTGTCCTCGTGAAGGAACATGACCCCAGAGCTTGGAAGGCCTGTCCCTGGGAGCCCTGCACCACCACGCTGACCCCATCTTTCCGTGCGGAGACGCACTGCCGATTCCGGGGCACGTGCCCGGTCCCTTGCTACACCCAGTTCTGAGTGTGGACCGTGCCCGGCCCGTGGCTTAGCAGGGGCCCCTCAGACCACCAGCAGCGTCTGTGGGACATGGCGGACGTCTGCTGCAGCCTCTGGGAGCAGGTACAAGGAATTAAGAAATCTCCCTCCTCCTCCTATACGTTGGCCATCCATTCGCTCAGGGAATACGCGCACGGAGCCGGTGTGTGTGCGTCCGTTCTGTCTCCCAGCTCAGTGGCCAGCTTCCGGAGCCTGGGCTCCTGCCTCTTCCAGGGATGGGCCGTCTCAAGCATGCGGCCCAGGCCTGGCACACGGTAAGGGCTCGGGACATGTCTGATGAAAGAAAGGATGGATGAATGAATGTGTGAGCGAGCAAGTCCCCTGGAGGCCAGGCCTGAGGTGACGGTGTGACAGTGAACACAGTCCCAGCTGGACCAAGTTGAGTCTCGGGGCAGGGACATGTCTCAGAGAACTGTGCACAGCCTGAAGCCTCAAGACCGTGAGGAGGTAGGAGGAAGGAGCCAGAAAGAGACAGGACCGGTGGGGGTGGGCGAAGGGGTCCCGCACCCACGAGAGATTTCCACAGGCTTCGGGAAAGAGCAGACGGGAGCCAGCAGTGAAGTGACCGGGGCACAAGGAGCCATGGTCCCCTCGGATGGCACAGGGCGGCGGGTCACATGGCAGAACCCCCGGAGGCTGGGCCCCACTGCTCCCACAGAGACGAGACCCTCACGTCTGCCCAGGATTTCTCCTCGGCTCACAAGGCATAGCCGCCCAGAGGAGGCAGGAACCAAGAGGCCGCAGGGAAGAGACAATGAGATGATCCAAGGGAAGGTCACCTGGGGGGCCAGGCAGAGCAGCGAGGGACACTGAGCGCATCCCACAGACACCGCAAGGGCCATTGGGAGAGTGGGGAAGTGTGCAGAACCCGACACCTGCTCAGGGAAGGCAGAGAATGCTCTGGAAGGCACAAACACGTGTCTTAAAACTTCACTAGGAAAACAAAGATAAGGAGATCTCCTGGCATGTGAGAAGTCAAACAGACAGAAAATAAGAGACAAGGAAGGACCGTCTGTGACACCTGGTGCCAGTGGGCAGGTGCCCCAGGAGCAAAATAGGCACGAGCAGGGGTGGGAGGGGAGGGGAAGTACACAGAGCCCGTGACTCCCACCATGCT
>PITA01025485.1:0-24293 GCA_004023965.1 Spilogale gracilis
GGGAGCCTGTTTCTCCCGCTCCCTCTGTCCCTTCCCACTATGCTTTCTCTTGCTCTCTCGCTATCTCTCATCTCAAACAGATGAGTCAAATCTTTAAAAATAAAATAAAATAAAAAAAGAGACCTCACTTGAGTCAGTGCTTCTGTCTACTCTCTCTTGTGTCCACTTGCTCTGTCCTCAGCACCCTCGTCCCGGGACACCCTCATCTGGGGACACCCTCGTTCATAACAGCACCCGCCTATCAACACCAGAGCACTGGGAGGGTCAAAGGAGATGGTGTCTGTGAAGGGCTCAGCCGGGGCCTGGCATGAAGTGAGTGCTTCAGGAATGTTAGGAGCTCTTTCTG
The DNA here is from genome assembly GCA_004023965.1 of Spilogale gracilis. Lineage (NCBI taxonomy): Eukaryota > Metazoa > Chordata > Mammalia > Carnivora > Mephitidae > Spilogale > Spilogale gracilis. Next base: position 347 of record PITA01025485.1, read on the forward strand.
CTCCCAAGTTAAAAAATCTGGGACAGACTCCTATTGGCCCGGCCTAAGTTAGGGGCTCAGTCATCCCTGGCTAATCAGTGATGGCCAGTAACATGAATCCCAATCGAAACAGAAAGGTTGGAGTGCAGAGTGACTAACCAGGAGAGAGGGTGCTGATCTAGGGAAAGAGAATAATGGATGTGTCCTGCCAGTCCCTCTGGTGTCTGCAGGAAAGGATTTGATGAGTGCCCCATAGACCTGGAGGGAGGGAGGGCACCTAAGAGGCCACCATAGCTGTCCCCGAGGGTTTGATGAGTGCCCCATAGACCTGGAGGGAGGGAGGGTGCCTAAGAGGCCACCATAGCTGTCCCCGAGAAGTGTGGCAGGCCTGCACTGAAGTGTGGCTGCAGTGCAGGCAGAGTCAAGAGAGGCTGTAGAGATAGAAGTAGGGGGCCTGGAGCCAACAGGGCACAACAGATAGGCGAAAATGAAGGGGGGCCCCTTCATCCAGATAGGAGAGATTGAAGGGGGCCCCACGTTGCTTACCCAGATACTGCCATGAACAGGGCCTGGTCAGAGTCTAGCTTTATTTCTCCAGAACTCAAGTTGGCTCTACCACCCCCCTGCCTTTCTGATCAGCAGCAAAAACTTAATTTAAGGTAAATGCAATCACTTCTGGACTTGGCCTGAGTCTCCCTTAAGCAAGTTCTTGGTCTTCTTTCAGCTTTTCTACTTCCCACCGCTACTTCCCTTCTCCCTGAGGGTGGTCTTTGTTCTGGGACCCCCTATTTTGCCCTGGTGCCTGGGGGGTACATCTGATCCTGGATGACCAGGATCTTTCCACTGTCATCCACTGAGCCAAGACAGCCCCACTGAGTCCTAGTCCTGAGCACAATCACGTCCCATTCGGCCAGCTCTACTCCCCCCCTTCCCTGTACCCTCACCATCCGCACCTTGGCATGGAGATACACAGCACCCAGGGAGACACCCCCAGACCCATCTGTCAGGCCCACTTCTCTGTCAGGACTCTCAACTTCTCCAGCCCAAGCTGTGGGGTTCGGGTGTTGGTCTTCTGGGCAACACCATGGAGAGCCAGGAAACAAGCCCTTCTACTCTCTTCCTACTTTTGGAAGATCTAGTGTCTACTATTGGTGATGTCTCCGTATGATTCCCCTCTTCACTAGCTGGCCAAACTTTTATTTCCTTTTAGGCAGAAAGACAGCTTCTGCATTCTTCCCTATTTGCTGTTCATGACATCAATTTCAAGTTCTAAGTCCCTCAGGTTCTTTTCTCTATAAAAAGTCAGCAGCCACAACCAAATGCGCTTCTCTGCTGTAGGTTTCAAGAGACTATTTGAAACCCTTGACTATCTCATTGTATTCATGCTCTAACAACCCTAGTCCTCCCCAAAAGCCCCAACTGCAGCAGGAGAAAGTGACCATGGCCACCATCATTTCCTGCCTTCCCTATACACACATACTATTCCTCACATCAAGAGATGGAGTTCACTTTTCCTGCCCGTGAACCTGGGCTGGCTTTAGTGATTTTGTTGACCAATAGAATGTAGCAAAAGGGATGTTCTGAGACTTGAGAGACCAGGTCATCAGAAGCTGTGTACCTTCCATACAGGACTCCTGAAATACTTGGTGTTGAGACACTCCCTCTAGCCACCCAACTGCCATGATCTGAGAGGCTCAAGCCGGGTGGTGAGTCCATGTGTGGGCACCCCAGCCCACAGCCCCAGCTGAGCTCCCAGCGGGTGGCCAGCTGTGTGAGCGAGCCTTCTTGCACAGTGAGCCCAGCTGAGCCTTGAGGACTCCGGTCCACCTGCCATCTGACTGCAGCTTCGGGGGAGACTTGAAGCAAGAACCACCCAGCTGAATCCTGTCAACTCCCAGAGCCATGAGAAATTATAAATTGTATATTTTAAGCCACTGGAGTTTGGGGTCATTTGTTATGCAACACGTGCTTCCCTCCCATTTCCTTGCCTGTCGCTGTTTTGCAGAGATGATCCTACTACACGCCATTATGACACAGTATGACCCATGCAGTAATGGAACATAGATATGCACAGAACCTTCCAGTGGAGATGACCACTGGCCTGACTTCTTAAAGATGAGCAGGAATGAGCAAGGTAGAAAGGACAGGAAGGACATTCCAAGCAAGGGAAGCAGCACAACCAAAGCCCCGCAAGTGAGACATAGCAAGGGTGGGCTTGTAGGCATCTAGCTGGGCATCTGTATTCCTGGACTTTGAGAGCAGGAAGGGACAGGAAGAGTGAGAAAGGAAGTAGACCGAGATCAGGTCCTGCAAGGCCTTGCGTACCCCCCACGGCAAAGAATTTGGACATCATCCTGCAGTCCATGGGTACAATTGAATGTCTTTACACCAGTGACATTTCACATTTGTGGTTTGGGACAATCACTGTGGTAGCCAGCGTGAAGCCTAGATTTGGAGAGTGACAGTCTCTAGGTAAAGAGATGAAACGGACTATGGTCATGGTCCAGATAAGATAAGATGAGGCCTGACCTGGAACCATGACAGTTGGGGGGCGGGGGTGAACGGAACCTAGAAATCTTTAGAAAATAAAATCAAAAATACAGGATGATTGTTGGCTATTGGGGGAGAGCAAGAATAGAGTGAAGGGTGCCTCCTGTGTGTCTTATACAGCGATGGTAGAGAGGTTCTTTGAATGGGGAACACGATATGGGGGTCAGTTTGAGGGAGCAACAATGGGTTCAGTCTCAGGTAGAGCCGAGGGGCTGGGGCACAGCCAGGTGGAGCCCATAGGGCAGCGGGGTCCCCAAATCTGAGACTCAAGAAGAAATTCAACTGCAGGGGCCAACCCAGGGACAGAAGGTAATGGGAACAACAGTAACCTGTGAGATTGAAAGAGTGTAGGGAGAGAATAGGCAAGGGCCCAGGGCAGAATTGTGAGCTACAGTGACATTTGAGGGGCCCCAGAGATGTAGGCGGGCAACAAAGGAGAAAGAGACCTGGGACATGTGACAGCTAGGAGAGGGACTGCCATGGCACCCAAGGTGGTAAAGAGTTTCAGGGAGGAGCTAATCAACCCGCTATATGGCCCAAGTCTCAGAAAAACAAGAAGCAAACTCCTTTGAATTTAGCAGTCAGAGGCTATTGTGAACCTTGTCAGGAAGAGTGAAGGGTGATAGCTAGTTTACAGGGGGCAATGGAGGGAATGGGTAGAGGACATGCAGACCCCGTCCCTGCCCTTAGAGAAGCCTGGATGGCTCGGGCAGGAGTTGGGTGGCAACAAGAAGACTGTGGGCAATCACAGGAGGATTCAAAACAAGAGACCCTAGAATTTTCTCATCTTAAAAGAAGACACCAGCAAAGAGGGAGACGATGAAAAGAGGGACAATTTGTGAGCTGGGATTCATCCTCTGAGCCCAGCCTAAAGGAAACAAGTATAATTGGAGATGTCTCAAGAGAAGACAGCAAGACCTGGAAAGACTCCTTTGTATGCCCTTTCCAATCCTGAAAACATGGAAGCTAGTCTACACTGGCCTTTTCTGCAGGGTGGTTGAGACTGATAAGAAAGGGAAAAGTTGCATTAAAGTAGGTAGGAGGTCCCTTGGTGACTGTTCCGGGTCTTCCTCACTGGCTCCTCAAGCCTTTCTTTTTTTCCACCCTGTTCTGTGCTCGGGGAGGCTGACCTCTACACCCTCCAGGCTCCGTGCTCTCTCTGGCTTCTCAATGATTCTGGCCAGTGGAGGCGCCAGTGGGAAGAGTGGAGGGAGGGAGAAGGAAGGTTGCCCTAGCTGACTTCCTATGGGCTGTGGATTGGCAGTGACTGCCTTCCTTTACTTATGGCCACAAGTAGGTGAAGTCCCCTTCTTAAAGTCCCTGCTTTCACTACGTGTTCTGAGGCCCACACCCTCTTCTCATCTCTTCAGTCCTAGAAGTGGTGATGATTCCATGAGTCCTTTATCATTTTGCTGGAACCCTGAGCTCTGCCACATGCTGTGAATAATCCTTGCACTGTATTTGTTTCAGCTAAATCCTTTATGAGCACACCACTGTCTTTCCTGCCAGGACCCTGTATGAATTGGTGAGTATGATCTAAGTGCTGGGACACACATGTAGGAGGGTGCAGGATGCTGAGTAAGGACAGAGCGGGTCTCAGCCTGCTTATGCTGCCAATCCATCAAGGAAGCTCTTCACAACCAGATATTAATCAGGTAAATAAAGATCTCCATAATTTCAAACTCTGAAAGGTGCCATGGAGAAATCTTCCTAGATCAGAGAAGTAACATTTGACCCAAGGAATGGAATTTCATTAGGAATGAAGAGAGTGTTGCACATAAGGAAATAGTGTGCACCAACTCCATGGTCGGAGGGTGGTACATTCCAGAAACCAAAAGGCCATTATGGCTGTGGCACTTATTGGTAAGAATATTTTGAAACAAGTGACAGAAAAACTCAACTCAAGAACATTTAAACAATAAGAGATTTATTGCCATGCATAATGAGAAGTTCTAAGGGCAGTGCTCTAATGAAATCAGGGACCCAGATTCCATCCATCTCCAGTACGTACGCTTCTGTTTCCATGGTCACAAGATGGCTGTCGCCACTCCAGGCATTGTGTTCATCATACTGATGTCTATAGAGGGACCAAAGAAAGTGGTTCTTCCTTATACTTCTTTTTAAAGACGAAGAAACTTTTCCAGAAGACCCCATCACCACCTCTCATTGGTCAGCTTTGCAACAAATACCCACTCATAAACCAATCACTGTCGAGAGAAGTAGACCTGGCCACTGTGACTGACATAGGTCAATCTATGTCACATGGAGAGTGGCTTCTGTTGGCAAGAACCAAGGAGAATGACTATTGAGGGGAGGAGGGCATGGTGTGTAATGAGGCTGGAGAAATCAAAGTTGACCTTTCTTTAAGACCACCAAATGGAGTTAATAGGAGGTGGGCATAAAACAAGATATGTATTCTGAAATGGCCACTTGGTGGGATTTGGATGATTGGAGGGAAGAGTAAATTTGGAGAGATCAGTCTGCAGTTAACTGCAGCAAGAGATAATGGCTTGGACTAAGAGATTACTGCTGTGGATGGAGGCGTTAAGCCTCATGATGGGGTGAAGAGATTCAAGGGTGAGAAGTGTCTCCCACCAGAGCAGTAGTATCATCTTCTCAAAATAGGAAACACCAGACGAGGACAATTTGGGGGAAGAAAGATTAAGCATTTTAATAAAGAAAGATAATCAGGGGCGCCTGGGTGGCTCAGTTGGTTAAGCGACTGCCTTCAGCTCAGGTCATGATCCTGGAGACCCGGGATCGAGTCCCATATCAGGCTCCCTGCTCGGCGGGAAGCCTGCTTCTCCCTCTCTCACTCCCCCTGCTTGTGTTCCCTCTCTAGCTGTGTTTCTCTTTGTCAAATAAATAAATAAATAAATAAATAAATAAATAAATAAGAAAGATAATCAAGAAGGAAAACAGACCAGGAGTTTCATTTGGGTCATGTTGTTGAGATATCTGATATTGGTAGATGGTTGGTCTTCGGGTCCTGGGGCTCAGAGTAGAGTTCAGGACTGCAAATGGAAGAGCAATCATTAAGGAGAAAAATAGGCATGCAGCTCAAAGGTGGCTAGGCCTGGACTATCAGTTTGGGAAATCAGTCCCAAGAGGGAGGGACAGCTTTAGGGATTCAGGAGATAGGGGAGAAAGGCTCATAGTGAAAGAGAAGTCCAGAGATCCATGGGCATCGGAAGGGGAATCTGAAAAAGGGGAGAAGACAAGGAAAGTGGGGATGTCAGAAGCCCAGAGGTCAGGGTGGCCGCTGGTGGGCTAGATGCACAGAGGTCAGGGGAGGTGAGAGCATCCCCCAGACCTGGTCTTGGGGACCTTTGCCACAGCAACTTTGAGGGAAGGACCAGAAGCCCACCCAGGTCGGGGATGGAGTCTGGCTGAGAAAGCAGGTGGGAAGAGGGGGAGCTGGGGGGGGGAGGGTGGGAGAGCAGGGCTCAGGAAGGTGCTGTGTTTTACCCGCCAACATTTGGAGGGATGAGGGATATGAGAGCCCAGTTTGAAGGGCAGCGACACGTCATGCAAGGGGCCCCAGAGCAGTGGGATTAAGTGTAGAGGGGAAGGAATTAACTGTGTTGGTGGAAAGGGGCAAAATTAAATCATGTACGTTTTACAAGGTGAGCTGATCTCCATGTTCTGGAGGCTTTTTCTCTGCCCTCTGGGTAGCAGCTACAGCTCTAATTAGTGGTTTTGTCCTGCCTCGCGTCTGGGGCCATGTCTTGCTCGATTTTTGTACCTTTTGGCACCTAGCAACAGGCAGCGAGCTAGAATAATTATTATGTGCTTGAAATCAAATGTCTGAAACAGAGGTTCAGAACATTTTCTTTTTAGGGCAAAGACATGGAAACCTTGAAGGAGTGAGATTACAGGTAAAAGGGGCTATTGGGGGGTAGGTGGGGATGGAAGTCTAGGGATTGAAAAGTCAGCAGGTAAATTGGGTGGCTGGGGGCCAAAGGATGTGCTGGGAGGGTGGTGCAGGAGGAAGGGCTAGGGGTCCTCCCAGAGTGGGCCCAGCTCTTCACAGGAGCCAGTGCAGCCCACTGGCCGGGCCTCAGTACCTTCTGTTCGCCACCACCATTCTTTTCAGTGACCCCCTTTGCCCAACCTGGCAGACACCCTTCTCGAACTCACTCAGCCTCAGGGCAGCCCAGGACACAGCTGACCACTCCCTCCTGCAATCTCCTCTCCTTGCCTGCGGGACACCAGGGTGACAACACATCTCCCAGTAAACCTCTGCCCTCACTGGCCGCTCCCCCTCAACCTCCTCCACCCACCATCTAAGTGTTGGGTTCCCTCAAGACTCCTAGGTGGGCGCCTTCCATCTTCTTCTATGTTCTTGCCCTGGGAGATCACTAATGACTAATTTTTATGCCCCGCCTGCCCTCTCTGGACTGGCATGCCTAACTACCCAGAAACAACTTTATGAGGATGTCTTTCTTGACACCCCCCCAAACTTGACACCTCCCAAACAGAAGAGAATGCTCACTTCTCCCCAGAACCTCTCGCCTCCCTTGTCTTCCCCTTTTCTACAAGGGCCCAACCTTCAACCCGGTTTCCCAAACCTGGCCTTTGAGAATCATCCTTACATTCCTGCCCTCCCCTCCCACCCAGTCCCAGGGAATCCTGGCAATTCAGTCTCCAGAGTCATTCCCCGTCTGACCCTTCCCACACCCACTGTCACCACCTGGTTTCAGCCACCTTCCCTCTTCCATCTTCTTTGACAATGACCTGGCAGTATTCTCCCCCCTCGGCCCTCTGCTCGTCACACAGAAGTAAAAGCAGACTTCTTAGAGATCCCTGAGTAGGATCACATCAGTATCCTGCATACCAGCAACCTTCCGGGACTTCCCATTGCCCTTAGAACAAAATGCTATCTCTTTCTCACAGCCCACCTGATCTGCCTGGTGATCTTTTGGTCCCCCTGGCATGCTCCGAGTACTGCCCCCCTCACCCACAAGCAAAATCCTTCAGTTCCTCAAATGCACCAGCTTGTTCCTGTCTTAGAGCCTTTGCCTACTTTGTTCCTCATCCCGGGAAGGCTCTCACCTAACTCCCTCCTCTCAGTCTTACCCGTCCCTTCAGAGAGGCCCTCCGCAGCCCCCTGTCCAGAGCAGGGCCCCTCCCCATCCCTTCCTCAACATTCTGTTCTTTCCCCTCGGGGCCCCTGTCATAATTTCTTTGCAGTTCCCGTTTGTCCTGTGTTTTAAAGAGCTCTCCCCTAAAACAGCCCTTACCCTTAGTTACTCTCCTGAAAGCTCCCTGAAGTCCATTTCTTAGAGACCATCTCTTCCACTCGCCTCTCCCTAGGGAGCACAAGGAGACAATTTGACTTCCAGGGAGTAGAACTAGCTAGAAAAATGGGTACCTGTGTGGAAAAGTGGGGCCGTGGGAAACCCAGGGTTAGATGCCCTCAAGGAAGTTCGATGTGAGCGGCAGGCACTTGGGTAACTGAGCCGAGGTGAGAGAGGGCTCTGACCCTGACAGATACTGCAGCATAAGAGCAAACAAAATAACAGGTTTTGCTGTTGTTGTTTTTTAAAGAAAGACATCTCAGTGGACTAGAATAGAAAAGCCAGATGCAGATCCCTGTGGCTTCTGAGAGCAGAGACATTACAAACTAATGGGGAGTGGAAGGATTTTATGAAGGAGTTTATTTAATTAAGTAGGGCTAGAAAATGATTTTTATCTGGGAAACAAAAAGCAATTTTTACCTCCCTTTATACTAACACCAAAATCAATGCCAGGTGATCCTGGCGCGCACATGTTGTGATGAGCACTGTGTGTTGTGTAGGTATGTTGACTCACCCATCATACACCTGAAACTATTATCACACTGTAGGTTAACTAACTGGAATTTACGTAAATTAAAAAAAAAAAATCAGTGCCAGGTGATTTAAAGAGTTAAAGCAAAAAAAAAAAAAAAAAAAGCATACTACCAGCCAGAAAAAAATGGAAATGATTTATTATTCAAACTGTGATTAAGGGAGGCTATTGTAGCCTTCACAGCAATAGAGAGAATTACAATGGAAAACACAAACATAATTGACTACAAGAAATATAAAGCTTTTCTGTGTTGAAAATTGTCATAAATAAAACATTCACAGAGGCAGTAAGAATTTTCATAATGAAATGTTAGGGTAATAAAAGGCAGTAAGAGTTCATTTATGAAAGATGAAGTTCAAAAGGCAAATTCAGTTGCAAATGTTGAACACAGTCATAATACAATAAATGTAAATTCAGATTAAGAGCTAGCACTCTGGGCGCATCGAAGGATTACTACAGAACAAGAGGCTGGACTCGTGGTGCTGGCTGGGTCCTGGCGGTGTGGGACTTCTCCTAACAGCTGGCAGGGCTGGGAAGTAGCAAAAGCTTTCTGGAAGGCAATTTGCTTAAGATGTGTGAAGAGCCTCGACAAGGTTCATGCTGTTTGACTTGGGAATTCCATTTATAGGAAGCTGGTCCCAAGAAAATGATCTAAAACAATGCCCCAAGACTGGCGCAGAAAGATGTGTACTGTGGTTGGATTTATAAAAGCAAAAAGGAGAACAGGGGGAAAAAAAAGAAGAAAAGAAAAGAAACTCTCAGAAAGAATCTCCAGCCGCAGGAGAATAGTTCACCAAATTAGGTTCATTCATTAAGTGGATTATTAGACAGCCATTAAACGTAATAATTACAAAGAATGCTGACTAACATGGGGAAATGCTTAGCCTATAATCAGCATAAAGGAGTGACACAAAATTACATATATAATAAAAGTATTCACTGTAAACAAATGCATTTAAAAAAACTATGAAGAAATAGACTCTTCACATGCATTTTCACATGGCACAGCTATGGGTGCTGGGATTCTTGTCAAGACTTTTCTATTCCTCATTCTTTAGTTATGCTCCAAATTTTCTGTAATGTTCGAGTATGGCTGTGTTACGGGAACATATTTCAAAAGAACACAAGGGAACAGGAATAGTATAATGAAAACGATCCACAATTTCCTCGCCATCCAAGATCATGTATTACTTTCATAGTAGGAAAAGCAAGAAAAAAAAAAGAGGCCGGTCTTAAGGGACTGATACCTGCATTGGGCAAATTTTGAAGGTGGGGTGGAGGGATGGGTTGGCAAGGAAAGAAATGGTCCAGCCTCGGGAAGGCTGCCCCAGTGGGCCCCTTTCAAAGGACTGAGATAGGGAAACTTTCGTGCTCCTGGTGACCAATGCTTTTCATTGAAATGCCCTTCCTAGAATATGGCAGGTTCCCTTTGGACATGCATTTGATCCTGAACTCTGAGTCGTGTGGGTCAGTGTGTCTATTCCTGACCATGCTGTTGAATCACTGTTGCTTCATCAGATGCTACCCAGTAGGGTGAATCCAGTCCTTTGACTCCTACTATGCGCCCACCACTTGTTTTTCTTTCTCAAAATTATCGTGGCAGTTGCTGTCCATCTCTTCTTCCATATGACCTTTAGAATCAGCTTACTAAATTCCATTTAAAATCCTGGTGGGATTATGATTCTGAAGGCATTGAATTTGCCCATTAATTTGAAGAGAATTGACATCTTCAACAATATCGAGTCTTTAGGACCCTAACATTTCAAGGGTGGTTGAGTCAGAGCCTCTGATTAATGAGACTGGGAAGGCAAAGTTGTCATAGTGATGGGCTGAAAACAAGGAGATGGTGTTGTCATGGAAACCAAGAGAGCCGAGCGTTTCAAGAAGGCGAGAGTGATCACCAATATCAAACCCTGCGGAGAATTCCAATAAGCCAGGGATGGAAAAACACATACCGCAGTTGGTAATTAGGAGGTTATCGGAGTCCTCAGTGAGAGTGGTCTCTGGAGTGAGACAGAGCAGAACCCCAGTTGCAGGGCCTGAGGGTGAGAGATAGTCAGCAAAGACACCTGTTTTACGGAAGTTTGGATAATTAAGTTTAGATAATTAGAAAAGTTTCAAGAAAGATTGCCTGGAAGCTAGAGAATGAAGTGGTATGAGGAGAAAGTTTCCAACTCAGTTCAATACACATTTTTTGAGCATGTACTCTGTGCCAGCTGACCATCAGGGAGCTGGTGAGAACAAGACAGACACGTCCCTGCCCGCACAGAGCTGACGGTCTAAGCGCGGAAGCAGATGTGATGAATCACATGTTAATTACATGGGCAGTTAAAGATAATCACAAAGCGGAGGTGTATGGGGCTGAGAACAGCCAGAGGGCAGGAGTCAGGGAGGAAAGGCTTTGTTAATATTTCCAAGAGGAGATCTGAAAGATGAGCCTCAAGCAGGGAAGAGCACTGTGGACAGAGGGAGCAGCACAGGCCCCCCGGGGTGCAGAATTTTTCATTTGGTTTTGGTTTTAATAAAAGAGCAATATTCACATATTAATTTTCCCAGAGGAAGGCACCTGTGGGATATGAACCATTGCAGAACAAGGGCAATTAGCTAAATGAGGCCTCAGAGGGAAGGAGGCCATTTGGGCGAGAGGGATTCATCTTGGGCAATAACATGCAACCAGACTCCTGAGAGAGCATTTAATACTAAACTTTTTCCCGGGTAAACTCTGTCCGAGTAACTTTTTTTCAGGGAATTTGTCTGTGACCTTTGTGACTTAACCGAATTTCACTGTAGCAGGAATTTCATCCTGCCTATGGCTGGGACATTGGCTTATTCATTTTGGAATCATCCCCAGCCGGGGGCAGCCAACTGAGAACAGAATAAATATATTCTGTGGCTTAAAATAAAATGTCAGAAATGGAAGGTCAAAATTCTTAGCCAAAAAACGTTCGTGATCAATAGAACCATTAAACAAGCACATTTTGTGTGTGTGCTAAATCCTGCAGGGGAGAATGAATGAGGGTTTGGAGAGTTGGGGGGCGGGGAAGGGACCAGGTGGTCGGCATCCTAGCCATTCAGGGCCAAAGGGATATGGGGAAAGGAAGTCTGCCCTCGGACACAGAACCAGGACAATCCGTCCCAGCCTGGGCTCAGGTCTTTACAGTTTACACAGGGGGGTCATAGCCATTGTCTCCTGTGGTCATTACAAACCTTGTGAGGCAGGCAGAGGTGTGCCACCCATTTTCTAGATGAGCAGAAGAGGAAGCCGAGCCTCTGTGGGGCCCCAGGTTTGGACGAACAGAGTGTGTTAATGGCCCCCTCTCTGACCTCTGGCTCCAGCGACCCAGCCCCTCTGTGCTCCAGGATGAAGCCCCCGAGAAACTCCTGTTCTGAATTTGACTGCTGCAGAAACCAAGGCCAGAACCAGAAGTAAAAGTTATGAAAGAAGAAAGCAGTGTATTCCAGAGAAGACTTTCATCAGAGGGCTTCCTGGGGCTTGAGGTTGCCCAGCCCTCCTGGACATCAAAGTAGAGCTCAAGGGGCGCCTGGGTGGCTCAGTCAGTTGGCTGTCTGCCTTCAGCTCAGGTTCTGGGACCGAGCCCTGCATCAGGGTCCTTGCTCAGCAGGGAGTCTGCTTCTCCCTCTCCCTCTGCTCCTCCCTCTGCTCATGTGCATGCTCTCACTCTCTCTGTCTCTCAAATAAAATCATTTAAAAAATTATATAAATATATATATATATATATATATATATATCCAAATGAGGCCCCAGTGGCCAGGTCCGGGCCACAGGACTCAGACCAGCACATGGTCACAGGCAGGACACACAAGCTGCTCAGCGCTCCTGGGCAGAATCTTGCCTCTTCTGGACCCATCCTCATGTGCCAAATCCACAGCTGCTCTTCCTGCAAGCTCCACACCCCTGCAGCTTTCCTTAGCTTCCCTGGGCCTGCCAGCTCACTCAGCCCCCAGCAGGCCTCGGTGGGCCCCCGCGCACCCTGGGACATGCCCCAGCCCCCACAAGGCCTCTCCAGGGTGTCAGCCTGTGTCCTCTTTCACATCAGCACCAGGTTGGACTCAAGACTTTTGTTCTGAGATCCCTCAGACTTGTCTGGGACCCCATCATATTCCTCCCTGGGACTCGGCTTAGCAGCTGGGGCATGATATTCTGCTGGGGGCCCAGGCAGTACCAAAGTTCTAGTCGATGCCCTCAGATTTCTCTTCTTCTGCACACAGTTTGAACATTTAGCCCCTTCATGAGGCCCAAGCTTAGACAACGTTGTGAATTGTCTTTTCAATCTACTGTCCTTGTGTGAACTCTTTGCCCTTCCCTTAACTTTGACTCCAAGCTTTGTGGCATCCAGAATATTTCCTTTCTCAAGGCCCGACTCTTGCCCTGAAAGGCAACAGCTCTCGTTCTGTAGGTTCCCCTGGGGACGGAAGTCTGGATAACCATCGATTTATAGAAGCCCACACAGGAGCTGGAAGCTAAGCTAGGGACTCCATATAATGCTGTTACCCCAAAAGTGGTGCATCCAGGAAGCTTGGCTAGTGGGGTGGGGAGTGAGGTAGAAGGAATTCCACCCACACACAGTGTAAGAGAAAAATACAACCGTGCCCCATACGGTTAAAAAGGGGGCACCCCTGAAGCAGTAAGGAAAGAAGGGATTAGTCAGTCGAAAGTGCCGGACTGATCACTAATCTGTTTGGAAAAGCAAATCCACTTCATTCTTCATGTCCTACATCAACATCGAGTTCAGATGGATTAAAGATTTAAATTAAAAATCACACTTGAATAAAGTAGACATGAATATCCAGTCAAAACTCTGTATGAGTGTTACCTTCTCAGCTTAAAAGCAAGGGAAGCATTCAAAAAGAAAAGATAAATAAAAAACCTTGTAAATTTTAGGCTCTATACAAAAATTGAAAACAACTTTGAGGATGTCACATAGAGGGTTAATATGCTTGGTGTTTAAGAATCCATACAAATTGAGTTTTAAAAATTCAAATCACTGCTGGATAAATGTGAAAGGATAGGAACACTCAATTAACAGAAGATTAATTTTTTATGGCTCATAGGCTGAACCTATTTTCCAATATCTAATTATTTTTTAAAAAGTAAATTAAAACAACAATGAGATAACACTTTCTGCCTGGTACAGAGCGAAGAAAAAAATTTTAATGAGAATGCCCCATGCTGGCTAGGGTGTGATGAAACACACAGTACTGCAGATGGGAATGTAAATCACTACAGACTTTGACCCAGTAATTATACCAGGGCACGCTATCAAAAGAAAATAATCTCAAATTGACAAAGATTTATATACAAAGAGATACAATGTGTCCTTGTTTATAAGAACAACAGAAAAGTTGAAACAACCAAAATAACTAATTATTGGAAAAATGGTAAACAAATTATTTTATATCCCCTCAAACAGACTATTATTCGTCAAGTAACAGTGATTTTTTTTTAAAGCTCTGAAAAATCCTTACTATATCAAAATGGGAAAGTAGGTAAGAAACAAGAATACAGATGGTATGCCAGATATTATCTCAGCAATGGAAACAAAGAAGCAACATTTTTTTTTTTAATGAAAGGGTATGTGTTGGGATCCTAAACCTTAGGGTAGGGATGGGGTTCAGGAAAAATAAGCTTTGGAGAGGACGGGGAAATAAATGGTTAAGTCCTAGAAGATGACCAGTAGGGTCCTGGATCATCTCAAATTCAAAGAACCTTATAGCTGGAGGAGAGGAAGAGGGAGAGGTTCAGCCTGCCTAAAGCTCGGAGAATTGCCTTGGGCATCAAGCTCAAGAAGCTGCCATTTAGGGAGCCTGGGTGGCTCAGTGGGTTGAAGCCTCTGCCTTCGGCTCAAGTCATGATCTCAGAGTCCTGGAATTGAGGTCCGCATCGGGTTCTCTGCTTGGCAGGGAGCCTGCTTCCCCCTCTCTCTCTGCCTGCCTCTCTGCCTACTTGTGATCTCTCTCTCTCTGTCAAAGAAATAAATAAAATCTTAGAAAGAAAGAAGGAAGGAAGGAAGGAAGGAAGGAAGGACGGAAGGAAGGAAGGAAAGAGAGAGAGAGAGAGAGAGAGAGAGAGAGAGAGAGAAAGAAAGAAATTGCCATTTATTCATTACTCACAGAGCAAAGAATGAAGGAGGACAGCGGGAAATTGGGTTGGGGAGCTCACGCAGGCCCTTTGAGCCATGCCGGGGAGGTTAGGATTTTATCCCAAGGTCAGTGAGGAACACTGAAGACTTTTAAGCTTCCCTTCTAGGTAGATTACAACATTAACAAGGACACTCTTTGCAATACCAAAAACCCAGTTCAAACTAACCCAGTTCAAACTAACTCAGGCATAAAAACAAAAACATAAGAGCAGGTACCACAGTGGCATCTGACTCTTGTTTTCAGTTTAGGTCAGGATCTCAGGGTTGTGAGGTCGAGCCCCACGGCGAGCTCTATGTTCAGTGTGTGGAGTCTGCTTGAGATTCTCTCTCTCCCACTTGTGCACTTGCTCTCTCTCTCTCTCAAATAAATCAATCTTTAAAAAAAATAAAAGTAAAAAAATTTAAAGGGTAAAAATCTCAAACTATAAAACTTCTAGAATAAAACATATGAGAAAACCTCTGTGACCTTGGTTTAGGTAAAGATTTCTTAGCTGCGACAACAAAATCAGGATCCATAAAAGAATAAACTGATGGGGTGCCTGGGTGGGTCAGTCAGTTGGGAGTCTACCCTCAGCTCAGGTCACGATCCCAGGGTCCTGCAGTAGAACCTCTCATCAGGCTCCCTGCCTCCCCACTCCCCCTGCTTGTGCTCTCGCTCTCTCTGTGTCAAATAAATAAACAGAATTGAAAGAAAGAAAGAAAAAAAGAAAGGAAGGAAGGAAGGAGGGATAGAAGGAAGGAAGAGAAAGAAACAAAGAAAGAAAGAAAAAAAGAAGAAATATTGATAAGTTGGATTTCATCACAGTTTTTTTTTTAAAGTGGTTTTTGAAAGACATTGATGAGTGAATGGAAAGACCAACCATAGACTAGGAGAAAATATCTGCAAGTCATATACCTGACAAAAGACTTGTACCTAGACTATATGAAGAAGTGTCAAAACTCAATTATAAAAAGAAAACAATAAAAATGAGCAAATGATTTGAACAGACACTTCATAAAAAAAGATCTACAAATGGCAAAGAAGCACATGAAATGATGCTCAACATTGTTAGTTATTTGGGGAAGTGTAAATTAATACCGCAATGGGATATCATTACATACCTATTAGAACGTCTAAAATTAAAAAGACCTATGGGGCACCTGGGTGGCACAATCAGTTGACTGTCAGACTCTTCATTCTAGCTCCGGTCAAGAGCTCTGTGCTCCGTGGGGAGTCTGCTCCAAGACTGGTTCCCTCTGCCCCTCCCTCTGCTCACTGTCTCTCTTTCAAATACATAAAAAAATCATAAAAGACTGATCGAACCAAATGTTGGTGAGGGTGTGAGGCAACACATACATATGAGAATATAAGATGCTACAAACACTTTGGAAAAGAATTTGGCAATTTCTCAAAAAGTTACATATACACCTAATGACCCAGCCATTCTTCTTCTAGATATTTACCCCAAAGAAATGAAAGCATGTGTCCACACAAAGGCTACTTCATTTGTAATACCCACAAACTGGAAACAGCCCAAATGTCCATCAAGAGGTGAAAGGATAAACTACAGTTCACCCATACAATGGAATACTACTCGGCTTTAAAAAGGAATAAAATATCAATACGCAACATGGATGAATCTCGGAATAATTATGCTGAATGAGAAAAAGCCAGACAAAACTGGATAGCTCCATTTGTACAAAATTCTAGGCATTACAAATTAATGTAGAGTGACGACAGCAGAACAGGGGCTGCCTAGAGAATGGGGCGGTAGGTGGGAAGGGAAGGGAAGAGGAGATGACAAAGGAAAAGAAATCTTTGGAGGTAATGGGTGTGCTGCTCATCTTACCTGGCCATGGTTCCGTGGGCATTTACATATGTCAAAACTTGCCACATTGCAATTTATATTTGTATGTCAATTACACTTCAATAAAGCTGTTCAATAAATAAATAAATAACAAAGTAGGAATTATATTGGTGCAACCGGGACTCAGGAACTTTGCCCCAGCTCTCATCTCTGCATTCATTTTCCCAGGAACCCAGACGAACCCCTGCCCTTCCTTTTGCCTAAGTTATTTCAAACGGGGTTTCTGCTACTTGTGACCAGAAACATTCTGGGCTAGCATAGACATAATTCCTAGAGTGCTATCAGAATACAGGAAGGGGTTTGTAACCTCACCTTGGGGACTCACATTTGGGTCAGGGGGAGGGGGCTCTCATGAAAGAGTGGGCGCCCTGAGAAGGTGATACCTCATTTGATGTCTCAAGGAGTAGGGACCAGGGTAGAGGAGACCACAGAGATTCCCAGGCGGAGGGAACAGCACGAACAAAGCCATGGAGGGCAGGAGACAGGATGTGAGGTGTGTGCTTGGAGGCAGCTGGATGTTCCTGGAATTTGGGATGAGATCGGGACTGGTGGGAAACAGACTAGAAAAGTCATCGGGGAGCCGCTCGTGCTGTATTAAAGAGCCCAAACGTAACCTTGTCGGTGATGGGGAGCCATGGAAAAGTTTTGTGCCATGGACAGATTTTTGTTTTAAAGGAGCTCTCTCTGGGACTTGGAGAAGCAGGTGGACTAGGAAGGGGCATTGCCACAGTTGGGAGTTGACCTTGAGGGGCCTGCAGACACCTGGAGGTGACGACCAGCAGGAGGGTGGGGCCAGGAAGGACTCTGGTCCTCCAGAGCACATCTCCCTGGGAGACATAGAGCTGGGTGGTCATCATGTCCACAGCCATGGCTTGGGAAGACTGAGATGTAGAGAGAGACCTGCCAAAGTCCAAGGACCTCCAACCCACCATTTCAGGGGCTGGCAGAGCCTGGGGCTCCTACAAAAACAGCATCAAGAGGGAAATGTCTGTGCCACGTGGCCACATGAGCAGAGCCCAGAGCAGGTTGTCATGGAAACTGAGCTAGTAAAGCGTTTCTAGGAGAGAGGAATCAGGAGGACCAAATGTAGCAGAAAATTCCAAACTGATTAAGGCTGAAAATTTTCTTTTGATTTGGCAATTAGTAGAACATTGATGAGCTTAACAAGAGCAATTTTAGGAGCTCGTAGACTGGCAAGGGGGTGGAGATGGAGAGACATTTATGAGGCACAATGGACCAGAGTTGGTGATGGGGTGCATAGTGGAGGAGGAGGACGCTAAGGGAGGAGGGCGGTGTTAAGCAAGACCCCCGGGGTTCTTGGTGTTCAGAAGGGACGGGATGACAGCAGGGGATGCTGGAGAAGGATCAGATTTGCAAGAGGAAGATAAAGAGTTCTGTTTGGGACGTTTTTATCTAACAATCACATTTTTGCTTTGCCGTTGTGCCCGATATTGTTCTAAGAACTTTACTTCTATTAATTCATGTTTACTTGTCACTATCCTGCAAGATAGCTACTACTGTAGTCACTGCCATTTACACATAAAGAAACAAAGAGAAATTTGCTCAGAGCAAAGAAGGAGCAGAGTATAGGTTTAAGGCCAGGCAAGCCAGACATGATGAAGTGAGGTCTCCGGGATAAACGAACAGGGGTGTCAGGGAGGCAGGTGGACCCAGGTTGCAGGGCTTGGCAGGGAGGTCTTGACTGGAGGTCTAAGTGCATTCCCCACGCAGGGAAGGACCCTGACTTGACTCAAGCCAGTGAGGGGTACATGCTGGGGGTCACTGGGTCTAGGATGGGGTTGACCCTTCATAGACAAGTGATAGTGTGGAAGAGGGTCCAGGCAAAGGCCCCGAGTGGTCCAGCATTCAGTGGGGCCCACCAGGGGCATGGGAAAGACACGGCCAGAGGGCCAATGTGGGGAGACCTGCCACCCCAGGAGGTGGCATCCTGAGAGGTCGGGGTGGAGGGGTGACTGGGTCGTGGATGCCTCTGAGAAATCTTTGCCAGAGCGGTCTGAGGGGAAGAGATAGGAACCCCAAAAAAGGAGGCAGTCAAGGGTCTGGCTGTGAAGGAAGAAGGGAGGAGGAGTGCTAAGGGTGAGAACAGGGTCCTGAAAGGTACTATTTTTTTTTAAAAGATTTTATTTATTTATTTGACAGAGAGAGAGATCACAAGTAGGCAGAGAGGCAGGCAGAGAGAGGGGAGGAAGCAGGCTCCCCGCTGAGCAGAGAGCCCGATGTGGGCCTCGATCCCAGGACCCTGAGATCATGACCTGAGCCGAAGGCAGAGGCTTTAACCCACTGAGCCACCCAGTCCTGAAAGGTACTATTTTTAAATGGAAACTACCTTTTCATTAAGAAATTTTAATTAGAAAATGCACTCCCATGGTTCAAAATTCAAAGCCTACAGAAGAATGTCCAGGGCAAAGTCTCCCTCCTCCCCTTCCCTGCACCCCCAACCCTGTCCCCTAGGTTCCCTTCTTTTTTTTTTTTTTTTAAGATTTTATTTATTTGACAGAACAGAGGTCACAAGTAGGCAGAGAGGCAGGCAGTGAGAGAGGAGGAAGCAGGCTCCCTGCCGAGCAGAGAGCCAGACGCGGGCCTCCATCCCAGGACCCTGAGATCATGACCCAAGACAAAAGCAGAGGCCTCAACCCACTGAGCCACCCAGGCGCCCTCGTAGGTCCCCTTCTTGAAGGCAGCCAGCATATCCTCCCAGAAACAGAAAATATAAATTCATAATGTGGGATTCGGATTTCTATAAATACACAGAAAATAAATTTCAGAACATTGAAGCTCTTCGGGGAAGAATGCCTCACAGAGCCGGTGATGGAAAAGAAGGACATGCAAGCGGGAGGCGCGGGGGTCCCAAGTGGCTGTGGGACGTTGCTTGTAAACAAGAACCCGTGATTCGTTGTGTGGAACAAAATCATATCACCGCCCCTCCCCCCACTCCCAAGTCCCAAGTACAGTGAGCTCGGTGTGCTGGGCCCCCTCGGCCGCTGGGGCCCGCGTGCTGGGGCCTCTGCCCTGTCCACAGCAGGACCCAGTGGCCTTTGAATCACCGATCCCAGGGGCTGCTGGGGAAGGGCCAGCTGACATGAAGTGTCTGAAAGGCAGCTCCGTCTTTTCTTTTTTATTTTCAGTTATTGAAACCAACTGGAGTGGCAAGCTGACAGGAATGGAGCCTCTAGGCCGGAGGGAAGGATGGCAGAGACTAGGGAAAGGGCCCCCACATTCTGGCAGCCTGCAGCCTGGGGAAGAGGGGCGCCATTCTTCCCAGGGCCTCTGGGGCCCCCTCACCGTTGGTCAGGGGAGAACCCCTCACCTTGCCTCAGTCCCTCATGGTGAGGAGGCAGGGCCTAGCCTGGGGAGGAGGCCCAAGTGCTTATGGGCCCGGACCATGGTTGGAGTCACCATGTTCCCCAGTGCCTTTCCCCTGCCTCATTCGATGACTCCAGGCAGACCACCGTCCTCTCTGGGCCCAGGTCCCTTTGGTTGTAGACATGGACACAACGGTTTCAGGGACAGTGTGCATGGGATGACCCAACCTTGCTTGCCCCCTTTTGGGCCTTGACCACGGTGGACTCTTGAGATCTATGGCCCACCCTCCTTATCTATAGCAACGTCCCTGCGGCCACCCCAGACCCCGCTCCCCATCCACAGGCCTGAAGGGACCCCACTGCCCAGCACACACCAACGTCATGGGTCCAGGGCAGGGGGGTCCGTGAGGTCAGTGACACATCTGAAGACAAGATTCTGGTAAGTTGTAGGAGTGGATGCTGGGCCCTAGGATCCCCCTGAGCCGTGGATGGTCCATCTGGGAGGAGCCAGGTGGAGGTCACCAGGTCACCAGGTCACAGGTCGGTGGTACACGGCTTCACGCACAAAACAACCTCTGGCCAGAGCAATCGCTGCCGCCCTCACAATGCCCGGCCCCTCACCCCTGCTGCTTTGGAAAGTGGCTTTTGAGTGCCTTGTGAAGGGCTGTGACCCCTGAGAAGGAGGCACCCGGAAAATTGCTCTGAGGCACTAATATTCTTCATGGACATTTTTAATTGAAAATTAACACCTATATAGGGTGAGTACCTGATCTCCCTCCTTGGAGGCCACCTGTCACCTGGCTGTCATGAATCCTTGAGGTCTTTTTGGGGCTGAGTGGAGGAGAGGGACTGGGGGGGGGCACAGGTGAGCTTACCCATCAGTTGTGGGGTTGGCAGGATAGGGAGCAGTGGGGTGCTTGTGCTCAGGCTCCCGCCTGGGAGAGCTGGTGAGCGTTTGCAGCATTCCCATGGGAACAATCTACAAAGAACACTCTCGGTGGGGACAACTCACCGGGTTAGGACACGTTGGAGTTTAGGAGACCCAAAGGTCAGGGAGGAAGTTGCCTGGCACCATGGACTGGCCAGGTACGTCTCACCAGATACAAAGACACCTTCAACCTTCCCTGTCTTTCTAGAAGCTTCCCCTGCATGGTCCCAGCAACTATTCCAAACATTCTCCACTTTCCACAGAACACTGGCCTCCTGCTCGCCTAGCCCCCTTCCCACCACACAGTCCTGACCCTGCTCCAGGGGGGGCACAACCTTGCCTCCAACCCCATCCCCTCCAAAGCGGGAATTGTCCCTTCACCCGACATCAGCAGGTCTGTATTTCCTGAGGCTGCAGATCCGCCTCCCCTCCTCTCCTCACTCAGCCTTCCCTGAGCTCACTCCTCCCTCCTGGATCTCCAAGCCTGCATGTCCCTGGCCAAGGACCCCAAGCCCACCCCAACCTGCTTAAGGCCATGCTCCCTGGCACCCACACCCTGCCTGTCCTGCCTCTCTCAACATCGGGGCAAATTTCCCTTTTGCTCCCCACACTGCAAGCCGGGTCCCCTCCCCCGGCGACCTCGAGACGTCCCTGGCCAGGTCCTGGCTCCCTCCTTACTTGGCATCTCGTGCGGCTGGCACTGTCAACCACTAGCCCCGTCTACAGCCTCATCTCGGTCCCTGACGCCACCCTCTCTTGTTGCCCCTCGCCACCCGCCTCTCAGCCGCTCTCTGTCCATGTCCCTTACCAGGATTTCTCCCCAGCCCTTATGCTGACATCCCTCGCAGTGCCCCCAGCGCCCTGGCCTCCACTTACGCACACCCTCTCCACAGTACCACCTGTGTGCTGCTGCCTCTGGCCCCCCAAACGTCCAGCCTGGCCCTGGGCTCCACACCCACGCAGCAATGCTCACCCAGAAGCTGGCCGTCTTCCTCAAGCTAAAATGTGGAGGTTGTTCTCTCTCATCTCTCCCAGCAATCGAAACCACAGCCCATGTGTTCAGTCTTGCCGATACTTCTCTGACCCATTTGCACCTCCATTTGCCTCCCTGGTGGGGGGGCATTCTGTTCATGATTGTGATAGCCTCTGGCATCTTCTCATTCTGCCATGGGGAGCGGCAGCGACCCTGTTTCTAAATAAAGCCGCATTCAAAGCTACTGGGGTGCTGACTTCAGTATATGGATTTGGGGGAAACACAGCTCATAAGCCCTGTGTGTCCCAGGAACAGCAAAAGAGGCCAGTGTGGGTACAAGAGAGAGTGAGGGGCAGGGAGGGGTACAACCGAGATGGGACACGCAGGCGCCTCACACAGGGCCTTGGTGGCATTTCCTCCACGTGTGGTGGGGAGCATTGTGAGTCTGAGATAGGTCTTCTGTCCGTAAAGATCCTCTGGCTGCCACACGGGGAGAAAATGGCACAGAGCGAGTGTGGGGGCAGGGGTCCTCTGAAACTGGGAAACGCAGCAAGAGTGCAGCGGGAGAGAGGACAGGCTCTGGGGACCGAAGAGGAGATGCACAAGAAAGCCCGAGAACAGGAGAGGACAGGCTTCCAGGAGAAGAGTGAGGGTGTCCAGAAGGCGGGAGCAGTGACCTGTGGGCTGTGAGTGCAGAGGCTGGAATGGAGGTGAGGAGAGACGGGGCCCCTGGGTTTGGTGGTTGGAAAGCCATGGACGCCCCCCATGAGAGGGGAGGGGAAGGAGACAGATGAGGGAGGCAGGGCCAGTGGGGCTCACTCTCCAGAATTAGATCTGGTGATGTTAGTGTTCTGAGCTGACGCAGCAGGCACGTGGAGCGAGGACAGGCGTGACAACAAGTGACCGGATGGGGCCAAGCGTGCAGATAGACGTATGTTAGGCTAAACAGGACGTAATAAAACTGCCCATCTAGCCTGGGTAACCTGATCTGCCCTGTGTCCCCTCCACAGGTGACAGCGGTCCACGTGGGCACGAGTTCCGTCTTGCCTCTAGACCGGGATGGGGTCCCTTCTCATCTTCTATCCTCCAGGCCACTTGCAATGGTGAGTAAAGCTGACAAGTGCTGAATATATTTAGTTTTGCACTAAAGCCTGGTGTGCAAGCAACACAACGTGGAGGTCTGAAGTGTGCAGCTCAAGGACAGTTTGATGATGCACGCACCCACGTCACAGTCCCCCAGATCAAGATACACAACCATTCATCCCTGGCAGGCCTCCAGAAATGAATACTACCCCGACGTGCATCACCCACGAGTGGTTTTGCTTGTACTTGAACTTCATGTGAATGGAATTTGTGTGTTCCTTGCCTCTGGCTTCCTTCACTAAACACATGTCTGTAAGATTCACCCATGTTGGTGCAAGTAGATTGACTTTGTTCTTTCTCGTTGCCAGGGAGTATTCCTTTATACGAATATGCCGCCAACGGCTCTAATTTGCCCATTCTCCTGTTGATGGACATTTGAGTTGTTTCTGGTTTTCTGTGACGACAGAGAAAGATGCTGTGAGTGTTCTGTGCACATCTGCAGGCGGATCCCACACACTACTTCCCACTCGGGTATTCCTTTTAGTAGACCGTCTAGGTCAGAGGGCAGGCATATGCTTCACTCTTACAGATAGTGCGGAACAGTTTTCCAAGGTAATTGTATTCATCTACACCTAACGGGGTAGGGTTCTTAGAAGTCAAGTTCATTGACATATGATCTACATAGGATGACATTCACTGGGTTTGGTTGTTTGTTTGTTTGTTTTTAGATTTTATTTATTTATTTGAGAGAGAGGGAGTGAGGGAGGAAAGGAGAGCACAGAGTTGGAGAGGGAGAAGGAGAAGCAGGTTCCCCGCTGAGCAGGGAGCCCGATGCAGGATGCAATCCCAGGACCTCAGGATCATGACTCAAGCCAAAGGCAGATGCTTAACCGACTGAGGCATCCAGTGTCCCATTCACTGTTTTTGGTGTGGGCAGTTTTGACAAATGCTTACAGTAGCATAGCCGTCTCCATAATTGAGGTAGAAAGCACTCTTATCACGGCAACACCTTCCCTCGGGCACCGCTGACCACCACGGCTCTGTTCCCTGCCCTACAGCTCTGCTTTTTCCGAACTGGAAGAGATTATGCTGAGTGAAATAAGCCAAGAAGAGAAAGTCAAGTATCGCATGGTCTCACTTACTTGCGGTGCATGAGGGGCAAACTGGAGGACAGTGGCAGAAGGAAAGCAAATGGGAACTAGGGTAATCTAGGGAGGGAAACGAAACAACAGAGACTTTGAACACAGAAACAAACTGAGGGACTTGGAGGG
>PITA01025486.1:0-24309 GCA_004023965.1 Spilogale gracilis
TGCCCCTTCCACTAGTTATGTGACCTTGGGTGAATAATTTCCTCACCCAAGAGCTAGTGATTTATAAAATTTATAAATTTCTAGAATTAGAACAATTGCTAGGTTGATATATGGTATATGGTTGTCACCCAATGTCTACCTCTAATGCAGGCTCAAAAAAAAAAATCAGGCTACATTATTACCATGTAATATTGAGTTGGACGATTATCAAGGTCACTTTTTTCTTCTTAGAAATTCTGTGCTGTAATTAAGTCATATCTCCAATTTATCAGAGAATCCCCCAGTTTAGAGAAACTCCTTGTTAACTCTTACATTAACTAAAAATGGTTGAGCCTACTTTCCTCCAAGCCATATTGTAGCTGAACATTGTTCTTTCCTATGTAGTTTATTTACAGTATACACATTGGTTTTGTTAGTTCTTCATTCCATAACTAGGACAGACACTGTTATCTATAAGCACACTAATATAGCAGCTGGCTAGGATTTTTTTCTGATGCCCAAAGGAACTAATGTCTGAAGGTCACCACATGCACTTTTGTTCCTAACATTTGTTTTGGTTTTGCGATGTTGTTCTAAATCCTTTCACTCATAACTGGGAATCAGGAAGCCTTATATTCTAACTTGGACTCTGCTTTTGTTTAGTACTAGTTAACTATTTGCACCTAGGAAATGGATTTTCCCTTTATTGGAATTCTCAACTCTCCCATGTGCAGGTTGGGTCAGTTTGGTAGAGCATATTGGTGTTGTTTGTTTGTCTTTTAAAGGAGAAGTCATATTGCCTGAAGTACTGGATGCAGAAGTAAAAACTAGCTATTAAGGAGAATATATAAAGATGGATGATGAGCTGTCTGCCATGAAAAGAAAAGAGAATAGCAAGATATATATTATGCATTTTCCCCATCTTGTACTAGATCCTTCTAATGGCCCTTTGAGCACAAACATTTTGTGATTAGGTTAATCTGTGAGTATGATTAGCACTTTGTCACATCTCTAAGAGCTTTCAGTGGAAATCATATTAATGAGGTTGAATATTTGCAATTTTGTGTGTCCCAGATGCATAAGAGTTATCCTTTTGCGTATTTTTCCCTCCTCTCTTTTTCTAGATATATTTCACTTATTTCCAGAAAGAGAAACATGGTAAAGGACATTTGTAAATCTGTACTAGACACATCAAATTATTCAAGACATAAATAACCAGTGAGGGAAAATATGAATTAAAATTTTAACCCAGAATCTTGAGATTAATAAACATATCACTAATCTATACACATGAAATACTTCTCTTCACTTTTTTACTGGTACTATCCCTTTCTGATAGAAACTCCATTAGGCAGTTTTGCTGATGGAGACCTGTACCAGTAAGAGTTAAAATGACTTCTCATGGTAATATAACTGATGAGAGGAGGAATTGAAACTTGGTTTCATTTTAATGACTGGCCCAAGATTTTATATAATCTAGTTCACCTGATTCCAAACCAAGATTTCACAATCTGATATAACATATATATCTCAGTGTGAAATCAATGAATATATGTCCTTAGGTAGCTTTCACTGACATCATTACCATCTTAAAAAATAACATGACATGTCCACACATGCTAAGTAGAAAGATGATAATAGGCTCAAATAGGTATCTTGAAGATTCACCAAGGTGGCATATGTTTTTAAACTGAACAACCTCTCTGATAGGGCATTTTCTTTCTGACACAGTGTAAAGCTATGAATGTGAACAGAAAGTTACTCTGTGTTTACAAGTTCACGTGTATGTGGGGGGATGCATTCTGTAAGTGGGGCACACTCAACTGTGACCTCAGAACTTTAAATTGGAGCAAAATATCTTTTGCCTTTAGATTCTTTATCTCCAATGATAGCCCTTTTGAAAATAGGACTGTTCTAATCCTTGTGTCCTGCTCAGGGCCTGCTTGAATGGAAGTCCCAAATAGTTGATGACTAAGAGAGTGATAATCTTGGCCTTATTTCCTCTTCTTCCCTTCTACATTGTTGTAACACACATGTCAGGTACTTTATTAGTCACCAGAGATACCTGGTAAAACACCACCATTCATTCCTTCCAGAGATGAAACTGTCTTCCTCTCAACCATTGTTATCTTGGAGGAACTGCCCTCTCTCCATTTCTTAAACAAGGGATAGGCACATAATCTTGGAATGGTTTCTGATGTTAGTATAATCCCAAGATGTGCTGATTGGATTTTCCCCAGAAAGATTGTCCCGCAGATAGCAGGGAATTGACTTTTTCTATGGGAGCTCTTAAACTATGAGTAGGTGAATGCAGGTTTGTTGAGGGATATCTTCTCCTCCACATGGAAAAAAAAACCCTTTGAGCAATAAAGTGAACCAGGAGCATCAAAGTTGAGAGGAGAGAGCAAGCATCATAGATACTACTTGGGATGCTCAATATGGCAATGCCTTTTTTTATACCAACTCTGGATTTCCCAGTCAGATGAGCCAAGAACTTTGGTTTTATAAATTGTCTATTGCTTGTGACCAAAAATATCCTGAACAATGCAGGATATAAAGGTAGATATTATTACTTTCCTGCCTTTATCTCCTTCAGTCTACTGGAGGGAATGTTTATGTATGTTAACAACATCACGATGAGATTCTGAATCTGAATCTTCTATCACTGCATTCCAAAAGAATGAATTAGAGGAGGCAGAGGATTAATAAACTTATTATTCACAGCCCCTACATTTCATTGTCATTTTTAAATGGCTCCTTTGGGCTCTCCAGAGAGCAATAGTATGTCAGCAGTAAGAGTACTATCATTTTCATGTTTTCAACCATCAGCACACTTAGTGAATGTTTCATATATGCCAGATACCATGTGTTATAGTGGTAAATTAAACAAGAGTTCTGCTCTGGAAATAAATGCACCTACTGAGGGAGACAATGATGTCGACAGAATATCACAATAGTCAGTGATATGCACTCTGGTAGAAATATATACAGGAGTTGTGAGAATACAAAAGGCAGAAGCATTTCTATGCCTAGTAGATTCATCTCAACTAGACAAAGCCAGAGAGAGGGTAAAGAGTGTTTATGATTGGAAGTTTTAGGAATTTTAGTGCAATATGATAAAGCCTACCATTATGTCGAGGAATAAGTGTTGAAAAGGTCACTCTTTGCAAGAACTTCTGATGACACCATGTTTGTTATATGCCTGTGGTAAAGTTATTTTTGGTTTCTGAATCTCAGTTTGCCTACATGGACTATCGGATCAGCTGGACTCAAAAGCTCCTGCCTTCTCTAAACTGTAATGACTCTATGAACCCATTCATCTGAAATGAGGGGAATCCCAAGCTCACAGGCAGCCTTGAGCCTGGAGACCTAATTGAAATCATCAGTCCGGTTCCAGTACTGCACAAGACAGTTTTGGCTATCCGCCTCTACATGCTCTGATCTTCTGTCATTCCAAAGAGACCTCTGCACAAAGATCTCTGTCTATCAATGTTTAATATAATTAAAGTGCTTATTTTCACTAGGAAAAATAGTTTACAGGGTATGAGTAGTCAGTATTGTGATCTGAGAAAGACTGTCTAATATTGTACAATCTGATCCAAATGTTAAAACTTCTGGTTTTAACAGAATTAACTGCCTTCTTTTGACATTCACTTTCATTTGAGGTTGCCATTTTCCACTGAAGTAAGATAGTGGAAGTTAATCAGAAGATCAGTACATGATTAACTCTTACTTATACTGTATGGCTATCACTGCCATTCAGGATTCTAAATGGTATCTCTGACAGCTACATAGCTATCTGTTGGATGTGAAGCATCATATATGGAGAGTAGCCCAGGGACCTGGAGGAAAGGCTTCATGTTCTTAATTGAGTCCAGCATGTTGTTCCTGACCTAAGCTGTGTGACTTAGGAAACTGGCCACCCAGTTTGAAACACAGGCCCCTTTCTGGAAAATGTGAATTATAATATAATAACTACATAAAATGTTATAGTATGGTATACCCCACCACCACTACTCAGTTATCTTGAAATAATTTAGTGTTCTGAAAATTCAATATACTTAATAGTAAAAATTGGTTTGTCCCCCACTTGGATCTGTGAGAACCATTTTCTCACCTCTGAATCCCTCACTCAGCTTCTGTGTGCTTTGCTCTTAACGGCTTGTACCTGGAATCTCTGAGACTGGCTCTTAGGCACATGAACCTACATTAATCAAGTGAAGATCCAGAAGCAGCTGAGAGTTTTACTGTCCCCCCCTCCCCCCAGTTCAGGTTATCTCATAAGCAAAGATTGGCAGGGGAGTACAAAAGCCCATATCCTTTGCCTTAAAGTGGGATAAAGTCAGATGTAATTTCCTCTTCAAACCTCCACCGGGGATCACTTCCCTGAAATCATACCTTTGACTTCTCCCCTTCTATTCTGGTCCTCCGTACCCCCTTTCTAGTTCCTTCTGGGAGCATTTCCTTAATACATGTGAGTAGTTACTGAAGTCTTCAAGCTTCTGATGGAGCTCAACCACTATGGTGCATAGAAATATTCACTGTTAGTCACATGAGTGGCTTTTGTTAAGACCATAGTGTTTGAGGGCATGAGTGACTAAATTTCCAAGACTATTTTCTGGTGTTTTAGCTGATGACACTGGACCAGAAAGAGATTGGGAGAAGGAAAGCAGAAAAACAGTCATTCTGTTTAGAAAGACTCCATTAACCATAGAAAACTAGCCAAATGGAAGTCAGAAAACAAAAACAGAACAATTCAGAGTATGCTGGCCTTGGTAAAAAAAAAAATATATATATATATATATATAATAATAATAATAATAATAATGCTGCAGACATTTGTATTGAAATAGACCTTATCCTTTTCTGGATGGAATATCATTCGAAACCAGTTATTTTTGTTTACAATTGTGATTCTCTCTCTCTTTTTTAAGATTTTATTTATTTGTCAGAGAGAGGGGACACAAACAGCGGGGAGTGGAAGGCAGAGTGAGAAGCAGCCTCCAGGCTGAGCAAGGAGACCAATGTGGGACTCGATCTCGGGACTCTGGATCATGACCTGAGCAGAAAGCAGATGCTTAATTGACTGAACCACCCAGGCATCCTGACCCTCTGTGATTCTGAAACAGATGACTGAATGGTATATCAAAAGGGGATGATGATAGTCTTGGAAAAAATGTTGAGAGATTGGTTCTTCCTAGTTCTAAGACATTGTCTTTTTTCCCATTTCCAGGCTTAGACACTATCTTTGGAAAATAACCTTTCATATTTTTTTTGCAGTTATTTTGTTTCATATTCTGATCAGAGGTCTTTTGATTACCTTCATCCCTCCAAATGTTTCCAATCCACAGTGGCTGAGATGAATACTAGGATGGCATGTCTTAGCTCTAGCTCCTGGGACCTAGCCTTTAGCACTAGACCATTCCACTTAACTGTGTCTGGAAAGGCCCGTTCTAGGAGGATGTTGTCAGCCATTACCAATGTATTACCAAAACTATTTCATAGAGCTTCATTTACATGTTTTTTGGGGGAAAAGGGGCTTCTTAGCACATCTTTCTGTCCTAATACCCTCCCATATGTTAAAAGACAAGAAACAAAAATAAAAGCAAAATGATAACAAAAAACATGACTTGGAGTGGAGCTCCCAAAGGCTTACTTTCTTTTTAGGCTCAGACATGCCTATTCCACTGCAAGTTAAAGACCTAGAGCCCTGCAGGGCTATTTCAGTAAGTAAATGTATTCATGATTGAAGCAAGTAAGTAACGATGCACTGATCACAGGTTGGCAGCCGAGTTAATGGTAAATTCATGGCCAGTCTTGTGTTCTTTCTTTCTTTTTTAAGAAGATTGAGCACATTCATTGGGTCATTTCACATAAATTAACTCATATATCTACCAACATTCTAATCAGTGTACACACAGTCTTTTACATATTCAATTTTAATATAGATTATTGGGCAAATATATCCATTGACACAACACAATTTAGATGCTACCATACTATCACAATCCATAGGAATTCATTAAATGTGCAGTGTTGTGATCTTGAAAGAAAATTCCTTATATGTCCTGAATATATCCATCTGGAATATGTGGCTTTTTTAAGTCAATACAGTGTGCTATTTTTTTTAAAGACTTTCATGATCAAAGAGCCACTATTTAGCCTCAGAGCCTGGATATGTTATAGCTTACATTAACTATTTAAACATGACTTTTCTAAAATATCTGTTCTCATATCAGGATGTCTTAATACTCCAAACGAATTTTGTTTGGGGCTGGATTAGGGCATTAATCTCTATGCAGTGTGAATTGTGGCAAGGGAATATGTCTACATAGAATGTTAGATAAGACCTATTAAGTAGCAGACTTTCAAAAGAGGCAAGATACTTATTAGACGTCATGTGCACACTTTTCAGTGATATATGAGTTTACACATAATGATAATATACATTTCAGAATGCTTTGCCCCTCATATAGTATGTATGGTTAGAAATAGGGAATAGAGAAAGACTGTAAGCTCAAGAAAAATCACTTTGTAATCATTTAAGATGCCACACCACCCCATCCTAAAGTAATAGGCAGTTAACAAGTGTGCAGAATATTCCATTTCTCTCAGTGCTCAGTTAGGGGGAAAAAATGGTCGCTTCCATTTTTCAACATTATGTTAATGGAATGCAAATAGAAATAGTAGGAAGGAAAACTGGATGGCAAGATGAGACTTTCTGCTGGGTTCAACATTTTAGAAAAAAGTCCACGGCACAAATCTCATTTTCTGTGTGAAGCAAGAAGGTTAAAATTTATATTTAATCATGGATTGGACTTGCTACAGCTCTGAAAAGCCATCATAAAGCATTGCTAGCTTGGGCACATTTGTTGACCGGAGAGTAGCATATGATTCAATTTTCCACTTTTTGCAGTTCAACACAGATTTAAAAAATAGGAGTGAAATGTATAAATTCTCTTTCACAAATGATATTTCTAGTTGATGATATTCAGCTGTATTCGAATCTGCAAAAATTCTTGGCTTTCCAAAGGCAATGACTAAAAAATTTTTTTTGAAAGTTGACAAGTTGACATTCTTAAATAAATAGAGATAAAAAAATTCTTTAAAGATTAAAAAAAATAAAAATAGATAAAGCGGGAAGGTATAGGGACAGTGTGTAAATTGTCCCACTTTTCAGTTGTGCAGTCCTTGATTCGACAGTGACCTGGCCAATGAAATCTAGGTCATGGTCATGGCATGGTGAGAAGTCCTGATGTAGCAGGGTTTCTTATGTGAAATAGCACAAAATACCAATAATGCAAAACGATTCCATTATTTCTGTTTTTGGCTTTTAGATTTGAATTGAAGAAGTTAACAGAAGCTAACTTGGGGCAGTAAGTTGTTCAGTCGCTTTAGCATCTGCCTTCAGCTTAGGTCATGACCATGGTCCTGGGATCCATCCCACCTTTGGGTTCCCTGCTTGATGGGGGGTCTGCTTCTCTCTCCCCCTGTAGCTCCCCCTGCTTGTGTGTTCTCTCTCTCTCTCTCTCTCTCTCTCTCTCTCTCTCATTCTCTCTCGCTCTTGCTCCTGCCCTCTCTCTCTCTCAAATAAATAAAATCTTTTAAAAGAGAGAGAGAAGTCAAGTATACTGGTCCAAAAGTGACAGGCAGAACCAAATGCAGAACCCTCAGTGTGTTGACATCGGTGGAAAGAGTCCCGAGAATGGTCAGTAATAAGACTGGCATGAAGAACAAGCGGCAGGGCAGGTGCCTAGTGATAACCATCAAAGAAAGGTTGGATGAGCAAGTCAGAATTGTCAAAACAAGAACTCAGGTTTTAAGTCACACATTAATTTGGAATATAATTCTATCCCTTTATGGGCTGAATAAACCTAAACTTTATAATTTTCCAGGGTCTTAGTTTCATCACCTGTAAATCAGGTTCATAATTTTCTTTATGTGAAGATTAAAGAAAATATTTATCATATATCATTGATCCTTACAACACAAGATATCTTAAATAAATATTTTTACTGCAAAGGGTAATAAAATTTTACATAAAAGAGATTCTCACAGATATGCATCAACTTGAAAACTTCAAATTACAAAGTGCAACATCTGTTCATTACTGAAACAGTTGGGAATATTCAAAGCTTTCTCCTGATTATATCCACAAGTAGAAAGCAACATCTTCTGAGAAAATAAAATAAAATCAAAGTTAAATATGTAAAAGAATAGTCTTCAATTCAAATCTAAAAGCCAAAAACAGAAATAAGTTGGGGCTCACAGAGATAGGAGATAAAAGATGGTGCAAGAGGGAGGGTCGGTGTTACCATGGTTGCCAGGATCTCAGCGGAGTACCTATGGCATGGTCAGTCTCTATGCATGGTTTGAGAGTATATCAAGCTTTATTATGGATGCATAGTCTAACATTTATAAAATAGAAAGCACAGCCTACTTTATCTTGATACAGAATAAACAGACAGCAGACCCACTGGTTAAGACCTCTGCTTTTAATTCATTCTTTTTTCCACCTGTACTATTAACATAGTTGAGCTTCCAATTAGTATATCAAGCTTGCAACTTTGTAAGCATAGAAGACAAGCTTCATTTAGGAACACGAGAGGCTTGCCTGGGTGGCTCAGTTGGTTAAGAACATGAGTGCCTCCTTGGCCTCTTCTGATAAAACACAAGTACTGCAAAACCCTGTAGCTGGAGTCAGCAGTGAGTTCCTTTTCCTAAGAATTTTAATTTGAAAGAGGTATAAATGCAAGTGTAACTACTAAGCCCCTGTGCATGTGCGTGTGTGTGTTTTGTAGCTGTTTAGTGTAGCATTTCCTTATTTAGTCAGTGTTGAATAACCTTAAGCCCTCGGGATTCAAATCTAAGTCAGTTTTCAACATGAGAAAACTCATTTCGATTCCCCCATTTGACAGAGGTGAGGAACCTGTGTTGACCTTGGTGACAATTACAGGCAGGAGCTGGGCACACAGTGTAAAAACTGCAGGCTTCAGTGAACAGACTCTCAGAGGTAATGAGCCAAAGATGAGACTCTCTGTTCTTCTGGGAAATTGCTAAAAATAGACCCTTTGCTGACATGAAGTATAAAGTGAGAATAAGGACTGGGGAATATTGAGACCATAAGATATAGACATAAATTTAAGACATACAAAGCGAAACAAAGTTCCAAAAGTGAAGAGATAGATTCTTAAAGAAAATAAAACTTGATTGAATGTGACAACAAAAATCCACGTATCCATGTACTGTCATAGCTGAGAAGCCACAAAGGAAACTAACTCACCCCTTGATTTTACAGATGAGGAAACAGGCATCAGAGAGTTTATCTAATTTTCGTGAAAGATACAATAAGTTAGAGGCAGAGGCAAGTCCAGAAGTGTTGGAGTACTATTTAACAGTTGTGTTCCACTACCACACATTATCTCCTGTGTAGAAGCTATAAGCCTATAGTTGTTTTCTTAGATATAATAAAGTTTATATACAAGATTTTAAATGATACTAATTATCTCAAATACCTGGGAACTTAATTATCCTTGAATAACATTCAGTTCTATCCTTGGCAAATAAGGAATTATGACATTCAAGGAATTAATATGCATTTGTGTCAGGGGTAGAGGGTTTCTGAGAACTTTGTTGTGTGCCCCTAATGCTGTGGAATGATTATGTAAGTAAATTATGAATTAATATGGAATTTTAAGTATTGTTGCCTAAGCTATACATTTTAACTGAATTAATCATGTTCTATCCGTAGGCATAAAAACAAGGAAATAAGTACTTGATTTATAGACAAAGAAGAAAATACACAAATTGCACTCGTTTACCAGCCAGCTATTCCCATTCTTGGCCCAAGGGAGGAATACTGCTTTACCTTATGGTGTTTTCCTGTAGAATAAACAAGGCTAACAGAAGGCATGTTATGAAAACCTCCACATCAACCACAGATGCACTGTATAGATCTTCATCTTTCTCATTCAAGGGAAAACCAGAGTTATGGGTTTATGTCTTAAGATATTATCCTAGTAGAAGGGAATGCCCAAGATGCAGAACTTCTTTGCTATGCTACTTGTTACTAAGACATTTATTTGACTCAAGATTTACTCTTCTTCTTTAATAACAATAAAGTTTCTAAAAACCCACTAATATGTGGCTTTCTACAGGCTAATCATGAACAAAGACTACATCTCTCAACTAATTTTGTCTCAGTAATTGAGTTTTATCTAATGAGATGAAAAAGGAAGTGTCATAGGGTTTCTAATTCTTGTATAGGGAAATACTTGAGCTCTATTTGTTATATGTTTGTTCTTCCTTCTTCCATTATGTCGCTGAAAACACAGGCATGATGGTTAGAGCTCTCATAGCCACCTTGAATGATGAGTTTAAAATCCATAGGTTCTTGAAAGCTCCTTGAAACTACCACATGTTGCTATCTTGCCTGGGTTGAAAAGGAGAGTAACATGTTGTCTATTTACTCCATTTTTTACAAGTTACATATCACACAAAGTTGAAAGTTCTCACATATCTGTCATGATTCAGGAAGATACAAAATCTTGTTATTGTTTAACCAACAACTTTGTATCAGGAATTCAAGTTTTTCTGCTTGTTAATCTGTTTAAAGAAAATAAAAATTTACCTTTTGTTCATGACACATTTTGTAATAATAGTACTTGAACAACATAGTTCTCAAAGGAAGGAGAACTGTAAGCAAACATGATTATTCTCTGTCTTTATCATTTGATTAAAATGGTACATAATCACCCATAGTACATAAAACAAACAATTACAAGACTTCACACTAAAGCCCCATCAATACTGTATCATCATATATTTGTTTCTTACGGAACAGTTATTGAATATCCTATGCTGTGCCAGGCATTGTACTCTGTCTTTAGATACTTCTCCTTCTTCAGTACCCCTGACAATCCAGTACATAAACATCTTTGTCAGCTTTTGATGTAGTCCACTTTTCATTGGTCCTAATAAAGCTTTTTCTTGAAAACATAACCTTCATTTGTTTGCAAAAATCCTTGGGTGCTTTTCCATCTAACTTTGGCCCTTAAGAGATGCTGAAAGAGAGAGAAAGAGGAAGAGGAAAACAGAGGGAGGAATAGTGAACACTGGCAGGTGTTTGTATGTGGTTTTATGGGGGCATGTGTTAGTGTATAGTAAACCTTATGCAGCCCTCTTTTGGATCATGGAAGACAGCATGATTTACAGATTTACAGAAATCCTAAAGGTCTTAGAAGTATAGTCATCTACTACCTTAGATCTCTTAGACCAGTTACAGGCTTGCCTGGACCCCAAAAATGGTTTCTTAATTGCCTGGCACTGTGACTCCACCTCCCAGTAGAGTTTAACCCTGTCGGTAACTTCAATAAATCCCCAAAGCATTTGGGATTTTTAGTTTTATAAGAGGCCAATGGCATTTTAAGACTTCTGTGCTATCCATGCTGGATATACATTCCTGTTTTAGTCTTTCCACCTTCCACAAATAAGCATATATGGCTTAAAGGTCATGTGAAGGACTGGTTGACCTGGTGTTTCTCTTACACATTATCATTGGTGGGATTTAGTAGACTCTCAGCAAGGTCATGAATGATTCTTGCTAACTGATCCCAAGTACTTGAATCAACTTTGCTAATTTAGAATAATTGTGTCTTAAGAGCTGGCTGTTAGAAGTAATAAAATAGCTAAATTATTAAATATTTTAAAATATTTAAATACGGATTTTGTTTTGGAAAGTGATGATGCTTTATTTCCCTCAACAACTCAATAACTCCAGTGAATTGCTAGCATGTGGTGAGAATCAATTTTAATTTTTAGATGAGAACTGTGAGGCTGCCTTACTAAATAGATAAGACCAACTGTATATATTTATGTGTAGCAATAATATGTTTCAACATTTAGTTTGCTTTAATCTAGGATCTAACATGCAGAAGGCCATGTGATAAGTGCTTTAGTTAGATACAAAAATCAATTGCTCATAGTTCCAGCCCACAGGCAACATGATGACAAAATTAAAATGTATAACATTTGAAGTCAAATATCAATCCTTGGATTAAAATAAAAGTGTGTTTTGGATGGTTGTGTTATCTCATTCAGTCATATTTGAGTATTGGTTAATGTAATGGTCAAAAGTAATATTAAAGTCAGTTCCAGGCTTAGGGTATTTGGTTAAACTCTGTTTATTCCTTTCTAGTTCATAGAAAGAAGGGGAAAATACTGACTTAGAAATTTAAAAGATGGCATGAGTCCTTTTGGCTGCATAAAGAAGGGAAGCCTTTTGGAGGACCAAGTGTTTGGGCTGGATTTTGCAGTAGAGACAGTCCTCAGAGTAGCAAAGATGTAAGTTTTGCTTGAAAGGATAAATTTTGTTTAGCAGTGGGGAAACATTTGAGTGAAGTATTGAAAGTAGGAAAGCATGGTATTTGTCCAGAATATATGGGTTACTAAATGTGATTGAAGCATAATTTAATTTATATTTTTTCCGGAAATCCTTGATTATTATTTTCTCTCTCTCTCCCTCTCTTTCTCTCTCTTTCTGACATCATTAGAATAGGGCATTTTAAATTGCCAGGACTTGAATGGTAACAGTTAATGAATTAATGGAGTCTCAAAGAACATACAATGAACTCTGAGCCTCTTACTTTACTGTGAGAATAAATGTATCACCTTCACTTTCTTCAACGGGCATTTGACACACAGGATCCCGCAGAGACAAAACACAGTGTCTATGTCACTGCTTCTGTTTTGTTTTTGTTTTTAATTTGACCTTTCTTTCTTTCAGATAGATACTCAGAGAATTGTTTATAAGATAAGATAACCTCACTCTCTTTTAAAAAGTATTTAGAGTAAAGATTTCCCAAGCTGCTAAGGAAGGAAGATTACAGAGACTACGAATGTCTTGTTAACAATCATCAATAAAACCATGGTTTAGTTCATCTCATGTTAATTTAAACAGAATTTGTGATCCAAGGTCAGCCTTTCATCTTGGTTAGACCATCAAACCAGGAATAAAAATTCATTTCAGGAATTACTGAGTTACTTGGGCATTGGCATCAGAAATATCTTGATTTAAATCTTAGTTTCACGGTTGACTGGTAATATATATTTTTTTCCAATTTCTATTTTCTTTTCTTTTTTTTTTTAGATTTTATGTATTTATTTGACAGAGAGAGATCACAAGTAGGCAGAGAGGCAGGCAGAGAGAGAGGAGGAAGCAGGCTCCCTGCTGAGCAGAGAGCCTGATGTGGCCTCAATCCCAGGACCCTGGGATCATGACCTGAGCCAAAGGCAGAAGCTTTAACCCATTGAGCCACCCAGGTACCCCAATTTCTATTTTCTGTTCTATAAAATGAGAATTAGAACCTTATCATAGCATTATTGTATGAACAGTGTCAAATATATTTTAAAAATTTGCTAATGTACTTAACAGTAAAGTTTTATATTTTTTTTTAACTTTCATCTTATCATGTTAAGTATTTTTAGTATACACAAATGTGAGCCAGAATTAATCACTATCTTAATGGAACTTTATGGTATGGTGATGACTGATTTATACGTAATAAATTATGGTAGAGTAAAATTAATCTTTAATCAATTCATAAGCATAATTCTGAGTGCAAATAGAAGAGTGATTAATATGGGCTTGAGAGATTAGGGGATGCCTCTCACCAGCATTGACATTTGAGTTTAGCCATGAAGGATGAATATTCTAATAATCTGAGAATGAGAGTAAAGATGCTGTGCATGAGGAACTGCATGGACCCCAGGGGCAAGGATATCAGTCCTCATGGAAGCTGGAATGAAGGAAAATTTATTGTTTCAGTCTTTGAGAGACTTTGTCTTTATTTCCATCAAGAGTTCCCTATATTACCTCATCATCTTCCTTTTCCTCCTTTTTCTCCAATCCATTCTTCTACTTCTCTCATTTCTACTTTGCATTTCCAAAAGTCCTGCTACAGCCCTATCCCTATTTCCATAAGACCTGTGGGCAAAAGTGTCTCTGAGACACATCACTAGCACTATAAGGCTTTTTGGGAAAACAAACAACATAAATGTAAAGGAGCAACAGGGTGTACACAATCCACACAAACTCTGATTCAACCACAACTCAGCCATGGATGCTCAGACATTATAGCCAAAGTTCCAATAGAGACTGACCCTGCATCCATGATGTCTATATAAAACAAAGACAAGAATCAGGGAACATTTATGTGTCTATGTGATGATGAAAGCTCACTGATCACAAAACCAAAAGAGAAACAAAGCAAAACAAAAGGAATGCTTGCTAAAAAAAGGAAACTTCTAGAGTTCATGGGCTGCCGTCAGCTTCCTCCTGGTTTAGAAGACTTAGAACTGTTAGATCAATATTCTGGCAACAGGGTCTTCAGATTTGTCTCCCACACATCCTATAGCTCTAGTCTCAAACACAGGATTAGTCTAGTCTCAAAATAGGATTAATTGAATCTGTGTGACCCAAACCTTGATCTTGAAAAAGAAGCTTAATTGTGCCAGGTTGGATTATGTGAACATCCAGCACTCACACAGTGGGCTGCAAATAACTTCAGTGCCAACATATCTTGTTATGACAAGAAGTTTGAGCCAAGGCATCAATCAAGACTCTCTACAACAATAGAATTATTTGAAATTAAAAGGTAGTAATTATAGATCTGTAGCAGAACTCAAGGGCATAAAGATATAGATCAGGAACGAACAGTGAGGACCTGAGGATTGCCAAGTATCTGGCACAAACATGGAAATATTATTAACTATGCATGGTACTCTTCTTGAATATTCTTGAACCTTAACATCTTTCTCAAGCTAGTGCAATATGCAGCCACCACAGATTTTTGCCCCTAGTTGATACATAAAGTGAAATCTATTGGGCATTCTAGAATTCAACATTCTAGCCATAGAAGAAGCTTACCTCTGCCAAAGTTCTAGACATGAAAAGGTCTTTAGATACTGGGTCCTTCTCCTAGTTCTTACATCCTTAGTTCCCACAGTGGCCAGAGATCTTCCTAGGTGGATAACAATATGTGTTGTGGCAAATGGGCACCCATACGTGTTTTTTATATCTATCAGCACACTGTCTTATCTTAACTTGTAACAATAGTGTAAAGGATGGAAAACAAAGAAGCGGCGCATGAGGAAGTCCAGACTAAACAAATCAAAAAACAAAACAAAACAAAGCAAAAACAACACAAACAAACAGAAAACAATTAAAATAAAACAGAGAGAATTGAATAATAATAAAACAGCTTGAAGGCTTGGAAAATGAATTTCCTGCAAAGATAATATAGATTGATACTTTAATCAAAATTTTCTAAGAGCAAAATTTGACTTAATCAATATGTTTTATTTTTGGGTTTCTGAGCCCTGCTTAGTGGGGTAACATATTAGGCTAATATATGAGCTCCTATGAGCAAAATGGACTCCCTGTCTCTGGAATAATCTATTCTGTAAGGAGCAATGGAATGTGGAACAGAATATATGTGTTGATATTATCTCCTTTATTCCTCCTAGACCATAAATAAAGATTTTAGTTATACTAGTGGAATCTAGACCATAAATAAAGATTTTAGTTATACTAGTGGAATCTGTAGATGTAGACTTTTTGGAATGTATTGATTTGCTAAGTCACTAATTAATGAGGGTTTGGTCATATGATATCTATATAAATATCTATAAGTAAATATATATTTTATATATGTATATAGTAAATATTTACTCATATTCAAGTCAAATAATTTTCTAAGTTATTTCCAAAGCACCCATTGATTAATTGTATACGATCATTATCATTAATAAATCATAATTGTCAATAATAGATTGATTAACTACAGAATCAGTCTTATTTGTTATTTTTGATAAAAAGAATTATTAATAAGAGTTTTATTTCTGTTCCCACTGGGTCACTGTCTACATGGCAATGACTTGGTTCAAATTTAAATACCCTCTCTGGTGCTATCTGCATAAATGATTCCAGGCCATTTGGATTTGATAGATTTTGGTAAACTTCCACAGTCTCTTGTAATAAATTTATGTAACACTTTATTAATCTATTTAACCATCCATCTCATCAGCTTAAAAAAGAATAAATGAAAGATGTATAAGGAAAGATTATATTGTCCTAGCTGGTAACTAAAATTGCTTCTAGATTTAAAATCGTTCCAGGTTGATACTTCATTTTCTTTTTCTTTTGCAAGGCATGGAGAAGTCTAGAAGTAATCTGTGTATATTTAAATTAGCTTGTGTAGTTGTTTTTGTATATGAACAGCAAAAGAGTTCAAATTGGATTGTGAATATTGGTTGTTCCTGAATCCATTGGTTCCCTATAAAAGTGAGGCTGTAAGGTGTGTTCTGCAGTTTCAGGCATAGAAGATGGCCAGGACTGGGTACTATATTCAGTAATAATGGGTTATGGATTAGCTTCCCTGCACAGCTTATTGTTTTGAGACCTGAATTAGGGCAGAGTATATACTGAATTCATGGACAATAGAGGCCACTGGTTTTGCTCTGCAGATGGAGGAATCAAAGGGCTGTGGTCTCTCTTCAAGTGCTACTGTATGCCATACTGCTTTGGGTGTACTCTGGTTAGGCTCCCTGGTTGGGCTT
The DNA here is from genome assembly GCA_004023965.1 of Spilogale gracilis. Classification (NCBI taxonomy): domain Eukaryota; kingdom Metazoa; phylum Chordata; class Mammalia; order Carnivora; family Mephitidae; genus Spilogale; species Spilogale gracilis. The sequence goes on from PITA01025486.1 coordinate 16,597, forward strand.
GCTGAAGGCTGAATTCGGCAAATAATGGGGCGATGAATATGATTCCCTGCCCCAGTGCAGCAGGCACAGCAGCAGATTTAAAGCCTGTAAAGCTCTTTGTTTGTTGTTATAAATCAAACCAGCCCACACCCCAAACAGGCTGACTGCCTTTGCTTTGCAAACTGTCTTCTCTGCCTATACTTCCATAGGCTAGGCACTTCTGGGCTGCACAGCTTCCAGGAGTTGTCACCAGCCCTTCTGGTCAGATGAGGTTGGAAGATACTCTACCATGGACAGGGCTGTGTCCCAGCTCCCTTGTTCCGAGTGGGATGAATAGATGAATAGAGACCTCTCCATGGTACCCTCAATATCCCAAGTAGGCTTTCTAGTTGGGAGAGGCCAAGAGCTACCCTCAGACTTGACTGTCCATCAATTCTTCTGCCTCAGTATTGCTATACTTAGGAGGAGGGGAAGTGAATGGGAGTGGTAGGGAGGATGTCTCCATGCCTCATAGTAGCTTTGCTCTGGGGGTGATAGCTCTGCCTGCCCACCTCTCATCTGGAGTGTTGCTGGGTTCACAGCTTCCAGGAGATTGTCAGTAGCCCTTCTGGTCAGATGGAGCAGGAAGACACTCTGCAGTGGGCGAGGCTGTGACCCAACCCCTTGCGTGGGCATGGGCAAACTCAACTCTAGGACTAGCAAAATTCCTCATTGGAAAGTCTGAATCAGGCAGTTCTGCACTCTGCTGAGTTCCCTGGTTAGAGTGTCCCCCTCATCTTGGTTCTGTAGATGAGCAAAACTGCTGGTTAGGATCATACCTTGGTTCTGCAGGTCAGAACTCAATCTGCCAAGGTCTATGTGCCAGTTGTTGCAAATCACCCTCTCCTCTTCTTTGTCATAGTCACAGTCCCAGTATTTGAGCCCCTCAGATTCCCCTGCAGTCTCTGTGGTATGAGATCAGAGTAAGGGATCCCTCAAATTCAGGGACCCACGATGCTGGGTTGTCTTTTCCCACTGGAGGAACCAGAGGCTATGGGGAGCCTTTCTACCTGGTGCTGTGCTGGCCTGGGGAGAAACAGTGTGGTCAATGTGTAGCCGCTTCTCTTGCTCTTCTAATGCAAACTGTTGGTCTCTGAGGTTCACAGGGTGCTTCAACTTCAACCCTACATTCTAGGATTCTTTCAGTGTTTTCTCACTCTTGAATAGTTGTTAGTTGTTTTTCCAGTGAGGGGGAATGAATTCAGGAACTACCTATGTTGCCACTTGGTAATGTCACTCTTTGCTGAATCCATTAGGAAAGGACTACATGCGCTTGCAATTTAAATAGCATCACTTTGTGGTGTTGATCTAATTCTTCCTATAAATAAGGTCTAATAGACTTCAAAGGAAAAGGGTATAAGTGAGTAACAACACAAATGGAATTTAAAATTACTTGCATCACACCCACAGATGAAGTTGATCCAGGGAACATTGGGAGACTCCCTCAGAACTGCTCTCTGAAAATAGAAAACAGATATTTTAATTGATGAAATACCTTTTTCTGGGGACCCTTCTTGAAAATCTCCAATACAGTATGATAAATACAAAGAGCCAATCAAGAACTGCTATACTGCCTCTGATTGTTTGAGGTTGCTGAATTTCTCATGTTGGCAAAAAATTGACAGTGTAAAAGAAAAACCTGGAAGAATGTTGTGTTTTTGTTTATTTGTTTGCTGTCCTCATCCCAGTGTATGCCAATCATTGATTGTACTGCTTGACACAAACTAAAAATTATTCATGAACTCTTCATAAGATAGAAGATGTTTTTTAAAGGGGGAAGAAGTATGGGAGAAAATAATATTTATTTACAACTTTTAAAAAACAATGCATAGTTGATAAATACAGAAAATAATTTTTGTATTTATAAAATTATATTTAGGATTTCTTAATCTGCTATATCATAATACTAGAATAAGAGGTCAAAGTCTTCTTACAGATGTGTAACAGAAAGTTTGGAGATATTAGGTAATTTTTCCAATTACCTAGGAGACATAGGTGGAAAAGTTTCCAATCATCCTAGGAGGCAGAGGTAAGAAAACCCCCAGCTTAATGGACCTAGAGTTCAGCTCTGTCTTCTGTGGTCTTACCTCTCCACGTGTAACTCTTCTTCCTGCTAGGTGTTAGAAAGCAGTATTAGAGACAGAGGACTTTGGTCAGGCTCTTTCAGCAATGTAGTAGTAGCCATAAATTTGTTCAAAAGAAATCAAAACATAGCATTAATAATATAAAGGCAAATACTCAACTACCAGTTTATAAACTCTGCAACTGAAGTGGAAAATGGTTTAAAAAATAAACAAAACACCTATACTATGCAAAAAAGTTAATAAAAGAAGTAATAGACAATAAATTATATATTCTAATGAATATCTCTAATGATTATATCCCTCTTTATTGAAATAATTACATTATGCAGATGTTAAATATATTGACTCATGTACATGTGCACACATACATGGCCCACATTCATGCTGAGTTCCTGCTAAACCAGTTATGTCAATCATGTGTTTATATTTTCCAACAGCAGCATCTCATCTCTGTTCTGATGCACGCTAGTGTACCTTTCTAGCGTAAGCTCCATGAGCACCATTTATGATGTTCTTGTTGTTTTCATTGTTTGGGGTACTGTTATATTTCTAGTAACTAGAACAGTGTTGGATACATGTTAGGTACTGATAAAATACTTATAGAATGAGTGAAGATGTCATTTTCACTTCAAACCATTTAAGTGTCTATCAATACGATAGATATAAAATATAAAGATATAAACTTTATATCTTTTCTTTCTTTTAGAAATAGTGTCCAATCCAAGAACACCTGCATTTTTCTATATGTTTTCCTAATTCTCCCACAACATTATCTGAAAGTGCGTTCTCATAGTTGTCCTGTCTTTTCCACACCCAGTAACCATATTGGGGGAGGAGGCTAGAAATTGGCCTCTTCTCCTGAGGTTTCTGTCATAGGAGGTTTCTGACACTTTTTTAAGGCTACAACAGAGTTTCCTTAAATGATCAAATGCAGCTGGAGGCCAGACAGCCTCCAAACAAGAAAAAGCCACCACACTTCTTTCACTTCAACTAGTAAATTTGCTTTTTTCCATATTAGCAATATTGACTCCTATATGGTAACCACGTTTGTTTGTCAGTAAAGAAGACAGCCAACAAATTTCAAACATACATATTCCTCACCAAAGTGGAAAGATAAGTTCTGAGAACCCCTTGGATGATCAGTATTTTGATCACATGCCTATCTGTGATGCCAGGAGAGTCCCCATCTGACATCTCTCATTAAAACATGGTTGAATTGGGCTTAGAATAATTTATTCTAAAGATACTAGTTTTCTGTAGCTACCCACATTTACATTTTACTGAAGAAAATTTTGAATTTAGCAGATATTAGGCAACTCCTATGTAGTCATAAGCACATTAGGTGCCAGAATAGGTTGGAATTTGGTTGTGTGTGGCTATCTTTCAAATGAACTATTCTGCCTCTCACCTTGTTCATGACTAGAAGTATGATTACACAAGCTGCATTGCTCTAAATATTTGGTGAGGTAATGGACAATATTGATGTTTTCAAAAATGAAATGGCAGTAAATATTTTAACTAAATATTCAGAATTCAGCTACTCTGAGTACTACCAAAAATATCTGATTGAAAGTTTCTGGTCAACTTTTTAAAAATAAAATTAGCCCAATCTAGGAAAACATTTCAGAGTTGGTTGGGAGGAAGTATCTACTTGATTTTTCAAATAATGATTTATATTTTCCATGACCTTTAATTATTTCGGAGTTAATTATCGAAGAAAAAATGTCATTGCAATGATTAGAGAATACTGTCTCATAAATAATGGTTTAGGCAGAAAATTTTATATTAAATTTACAACAGTATTTTTATTAAATAATTATTTCTAAAATCTGGGTAATCATCAGACTGTCCTTGGAGAATATTCAATATTTTTATTAATAAAAATACATAGGTCTTACATAAATGCTTTGAATTATAACCTCTTGGGTTATTTATTATAGAGAATTCTATAGTTTTTAAAATTCTTCACGCATGATTGTGATGATTAGATGGGATAAGACACTATGGACCTATATAATATATTTAACAAAAAAGTTAAAATTAAGCATTTGCTTTATTTTTAAACTATTATATTTTATAAGACTTTTAGATTGTATTCAACTATTTAGATTGTGCCTAAACTATTATATTTTGTAAGATTTTATGATTCCATTAATGTGCAAAATATAGAGCTATTAAATTATTTAAACAAATATTTTCAGGCATTTGTTCTGTTAATGATGAAACATTAACACGAAAAGTAAACATATACAGAATTTCAGAGATAACTGCATATTCAGGAAGTAACATATGGCCACTGTCTTGGTTTTCAACAGTCAGAGTTAATTCCATTTATTTTATTTTTTTCACACATTTTTGAGCAACTTCTATCTAAAAGATGGTGTTAGGCCCTATAAAAGTAGGGGAGAAATATAAAATGTTTAAATCAGATCAGTTAATTCAGCATGTGAGGTAAATATAGTTAAGGAAATAGGGAAGAAAGACATAATGGTGTAATCATAAAGCAGATTTTTCTGTTCAAATAATAAGTAAGTTCTACAATTTAGGTAGAATTAAATATACCAACAGAGAAAGAAGCTAGAGAATAAAATATTTGAAGATAGAATGGTTAAAATAACCAAATCAGAATTGCCATTGTCACAATATTCTGAAAGCCAGGTGTAAGATTGATCAGAGTATTTAAGATTTTATGTATTTATTTGAGAGTGAGAGAGAATGAGAGAGAGCATGAGAGGGGAGAAGGTTAGAGGGAAAGCAGATTCCCCATGGAGCTGGGAGCTCGATGTGGGACTCGATGTGGTACTCCAGGATCATCATGACCTGAACTGAAGGCAGTGGCTTAAGCAACTGAGCCACCCAGGTGCCCTGAGAAAGTGAGTTTTAAAGAGTGGACTCAGATATGCCTGTAGGATATAGAAATCAGGGTTTTATAGGGTAAAGGATGAGAAAGTTCTGCCAAATTCTTAGTATCTCTTTTGGGTTTTCTCTAGACTAAAAGCAACCAAATGCAAATGCTTTATCTTTATAAAATGTTATAGGTAAGATTTAGCCTACAAGCCCTACACTTCCATGAAAGTTCAGACCCCTGATTGCTATGTAATGGACTATGCTGACAGGTACACGGAGTGCTCTCTAAGAGTGGTCCACATTCTTTAGGATTTGTCTCAAGCTAACACTATTTTTCACAATCAGGGCAATGACAGAATGTCAGTAATGATCTGTTAAACAACTTCAAAATCATGCTCTTTCTGTGTGCTCCAAGAAGCATTGCTAAAATCAACACCTATTGCGTGGTCACGGTGCAGCCAATATGGTTTGCTCCCTATGGCTTAATTACCTCTTGGTTTCATCAGAAGTGTTTTTGTACACTGGCTAATCATCACTGTATGTGTACTGTCCACTTTCTGCTCTTACACTCTTCCAGTTCTGCTCCCATCTCCACATACACCCTGGCTTTCCTTGCTAAGTCTGTTGGTGGGATACATCTTCTGAAGTCATTCTCTTTCATTTTTGCCTACTTGTAAATGATGCCAGACCTCTGAACCGCAAACTGTGCTTGAACTTCCGGAATCAACTTATTTCATGACAGAGGACGCTCCAGAAACTAATGTTCATATAGATTTTTTTTTCCCTTAAAAAGCCTTGATTGTTTGGACTAAGAATGTTTGCTTATTTGTTATACCTTCTACTTTTTATTCCCTTTTCTTCTGGGCATGTAGCAAGATTGTAGCAAGATTGTATCTCTTTGCAGTAAACTTTGATCTAGGAACGAATTCTGGCATCAAGAAAATAGGCAAAAGAGCCAATATCAACAGTATCAGCAATGGTAACACATTTTTCTAATTCTTCATATCCCTCTCTTTCCTACTCTGCTGACCTGATGCAGTGGACTTATTTGAGGAACCCGAATCTCTTGGGCACAGTGTCCCTACCAGAAAGAATAAACAGTATCCCCTGCTAACTTGAATTGTATTGAAAAATGAAAACTAAATAAATCTCTCAGTAGTAAGCCACAAAATTGTAGGGTTATCAAACAATGATTTCTCTTTGAATAATATTATCTGAGCTTGTACAATTTGACCAACAGCCTCCAGCTAGACCTACAGTTGCTGGTAGACCTTTAATAACTTACTAAACTTGCCTGAACCTCGTTCCTTATCTGCAAAAGTAAGAAGAAATAAAGCAAAAATTGTATTTGATCTTTCAGTTTATGATGATGTTATAGAATGAATATCCATGTCCCTTCAAAACTTATTATCTTTAAACTTTAACCCCCAACATAATGGAATTTAAAGATGGGGCCTTTGGAAAGAAATTAGGCATGAGGATGAGCCCTCCCATGGGATTAGTAGCCTCACAAGAAGAAAAGATACCAGAGCTCATTCTGTCTCTACCATGGGAGGACACAGAAGGCAGTCACCTGTGAGATAGGAAGAGGATCCTCACCAGGAAGTAAATCAGCCACCACCTTGATCTTGGACTTCCCAGATTTCAGAACTGTGAAAATATCCGTTATTTTAAAGTACCAGCTTATGTTATTTTGTTATGGTAGCTGGAGTTAAGACAGGTGATAATTAAATAATATGCCACTACTACACATGTCTAGCCAAGGCCTGGGACACAAAAGGTTGTCAAATAATGATAGTTTTTTTTCATTAATTCTGCCTTCCTGGGTAAATATTCCAAACCAAATATTTAATGCACATTTCCCTGAAACAAGAGTCAAGAATATTCACACCTATTTTCTCTTTAAAAATGACTGTTTACCTCAACAAATAATTCATACTCTAGTGATTATATTTCTATCTTATTCCTTGCCACTGCCCTATTACTTTTTAATTTTAAAATAGACTCAGTAGTAAAATTAACAGAAGAAATTGAAAATATCTTTCAACAAACCACTTGTGAATAATAAAAGTGTTTTATAGTCAGCATTGTATTTTTTATCAAGAAAAGGCCATTTTATTAACTATGTTACCTTATCTTCCACTGTTTTTTTCTTTACCTACTGGGACAAGATAGGATGGTGGTTGATAGTCCCTAGTCTGTCTCGATCTACCTCAGTTATTAAAAAGGGGTAGGTCTAGGGGGTATATATGCAGATTATATATTTGGCTGAGTATAATGTTTGTAATAAGAATACTGTTTGTAATAACAATACTGTTATTGTCCTCATATTTTTTATTCCACTAAACTCTGAGCAACTTATAAATCAGCAGTATTCTATCAGTTTGTTAAATGAATAGATAGATAGATAATATAAATTAATACCTTGTTCTTCTGACTCCCATGTAACTCCATTGTTAAAAATGCTGATGGGCAGTGGGGTCAAGATGGCGGAAGGCCAGGTGACCACATTTCGGGGAGTTCCCTGAAAAGAGCTGAATTCCAGCAAAAAAAACACTACAAGACCACCGTGAACACCCATGAAGTCAGCCTGAAATGTGATATTTCCCACTTCTGGACCGCCACGGGAGACAAAGAACATCGGCAAAAAGCTTTGTACCATATAAATCCTATCACCGGGCCCCGCTCTGGCAGGGGTGTCTTTTCTTGCTTCCTCCTCTCCGTTTTTTTTCTTTCCCCTCCCTTTTTGGTGGTGAACTCTGGT
>PITA01025487.1:0-24287 GCA_004023965.1 Spilogale gracilis
GATCCCAAACTGCAGTGCTCAGGGGAACTTCCCGTGTGGCTCTGAATAGGGCTTTGGTCATTTTCAGTACCAGACTCCAGGTGAGTATCCATGGGGCTGCTGAATGTGACATTGTTCTCTGGTAGACAATCTGATTTCATGTGCTTGGGGGTTTTGCATAGTTCCACATGTCACGGTTATCTTCTGGCTGGCAGGCAGAGTTCCTGGTATGGATCTGGAGTCCTCAGTCTGTGACTTCGGGGTCTTGTCTCCTGGGTAGAGAAGCCTGAAATTCTCAAGAGGGATAGGGTTAGTTCCTAGGGGTTCAGCAGGCCTGAAATTCCAGCACTGAGTCGACCGCAATGGGGTTGAGTTGAAGGCATGCATTTGTCTTAGCGTCCCACTCCAGGTTATTGTCCAGGGGGCTGCTCAATGTTGGGATGTGCCCTAGTAGGCATGCAGATTTTTCTCCCTCTGGGGATTTTGTAGAGCTCCAAAAACATGGTTTCCTCTTGGTTGGCCTGCAGCGTCGTGTGGTGTTGGTCAGGTGTCCTGAACCTGTGGGGTTTGGGGTCCAGGACTGTGGGTCCAGAAGTCTGATCTTTAGACTTAGGGTTAGGTTTCAGGGCTAGGGGCCCACTAGGCCCAATATTCCAGCGTGCTGTTGAGCTCCCTTGGGGGCTGAATTGTGGGTGTGGGTGTGTCTGAGTACATGTCTCCAGGTTAGAGCCCAGGGGACTGCTGGACATCGAGCTGTCCCCAGGTAGGCTTGCAGCTTTCATACTCTCCATGGGTTTTGTAGGAGCTGCCAATGTCATGATTATCTTTGGGCTAGAAGACGTAGTTGTCTGATATGAATCATTTGTCCCCAGTCTCTAGGACTTGGGTCCCAGGCCTCTGGGGACAGAAACCCAACAATCCAACCTAGGGTTAGGTTTAGGGCCTAGGGGCCTGTCAGTCCTTATCTCTCCATGCTGAGCTGAGGGCGTGGGTCGGCCTGAGTGCCAGACTCCAAGTTGGTGTCATGGGCCCATTGAATGGTTTGGTGGCCTCCAGTGCGTATGCAGATTTTGGCTGCTCTGAATGTTTGGCAGAACTCCAAATGGCTCAGTGTCCTACTTGCTGGCTTGCTGATTTTACTGATATGCTTCATGTGTACCTAATCCCTACAGCTTGGGGCCAGGCTTCTGGCTACAGAAGCTTGAAAATCGAAACTAGGGTTAGATTTAGGACCTAGTGGCCCTGCAAGCCCAACCTTGCAGCTCTGCAGCAAGCTCCCTGGGTGACTGAGTTTAGGGAACGGGTCAGCTTCAGTGCCAAAGTCCAGTTTAGTATCTAGGGGCTCCTGAAGATGATATTGTTTTGTGGGATGCATGCTGATTTCTCCATCTCTGAGGGTTTTGCATAGCTCCAATGGTCATGGTTCACTTTTGGCTGGCAGGTGAAGCTCTGTGGTATGGGTCCAGTGTCCTCCATCTGTGGGCCTTCAGGCCCAGGGGTCTGGGTACAGAATCCTGAAATTCCAATCTAGGGTCAGGGTTAGCTCCTAGGGGGTTGGCAGGCCTGACCTTGAGCCCTGAGTTGATTTCCCTAGGGTGCTGAGTTGAGGACGTGCATTTGTCTGAGTGCCCAAATCCAGGAAAGTGTCCAGCATGCTGTGCTGCCGAATACCAGGATGTCCTCTGATAAGCATGCTGATTTTGACTCCTCTGAGGGTTGTGTGGAGCTCCAAATGTTATGGTTTCCCTTTGTATGCTATATGACGTTTTCATGTGTGGGTCTGGTGTCCTCAATCTGTGGGCCTTAGGACCAGGAATTTGGGTACAGTAGTCTGAACTTACAACTTAGGGTTAGGGTCCAGGTGCAGGGGAACAGTAAGCTCAATCTTACCACGGTGAGTCAAGCTCCTTTGGGGGCTGAGTTCACGGCATGGGTCCACTGTGTACACGACTCCAGGTTCATGTAAATGGGGTTGTTAATGTGGATGAGTCTTCAAAATCAAACTTAGAGTTAAGTTTAGGACCTAGAGGCCCCACAAGCCTGAATTTGGTGTGTGGAGGAGTACTGCCTGGGAATTTGAACTTAGGGCATAGGTCAGTTTCAATGCCAGATTCCTTGTTGTCCAGGGGGCTGCTGAATGGGAGGTTGTTCCCTGGTAGGCATGCAGATTTCTCCTGCTCTGGGGTTTTGTGGAGTTCCAAATTTCATGTGCTTCAGACCTGCAGTCTGATCGCTCATATTGGCTCCCTCTGCAGGGCATGGAGCGCCACAATCCTCCCTCAAAGTGAGGGAGTTCTGCAATGTTGCGGTCATTGACACCAATAAATATTGGTTTCCATTGTTCCTTGTCTGTTTAACTACTATGATTTCTTTGACACTATTTCTTCTTACTTCACTTTTACTCAAGTTAATGCTTTCTTTTGTTCTTAGTTTTTAATTCTCTTACATCAGCCTTATATTCTGAAGCACGATAGTTATAAGTTTGTATGTGCAGGACATACTTATTTTAAAAAACTTAGTGTAACCATTATTAACATAAGTAGTTTAGACATTGCAACCTCCTTTCTGCGGAACCACTCATTCACCTCCCTGTGCTGGGGCAAGGTAAGACACTCTAATGAGATGGTGATTTACTGTACATTTTGTCTGCTTGTTCCATAGATTAGGATATAACGGGGCACATCTGTTTTGTTGTATGGAACTTCAAGGACACTGTTGTCACTTGAGATTAATGAATTATCCCTTAAAGAAAACACTTTGATTTTATAGTTTCCCTCTGTAAAAATAATGAACTGTTACTCAAAGACCTTATAGTGAAAATAAGGAGCTCTGAGATTTTATGGTGTCTATTTATAAAAATAATGAAATACCACTTAAAGAATACTCTTTGCTTTTATAGTTTCCATCTGGAAAAACAGGTAATGCCATACTATCAATAAAGAGCCCTGAGAACATTGTTTTCAGGAGATCCCCACACCACTCTTTGAGCTCGATCTCCTCATTTCGAAAGTGCCGACACCTTCACTCACCCTCTGGACCCTGACTGTTGCTGGGGCTGGCTCCCGGCATTCATGGATTTCTCCTGGCTGGTACTTGGAGTCCTCTAATACGGCTCATGGATTCACTATTCTGGTGGCTTATGGGGCCACACTTCTGCAGAGAGATATCTGAAAATCCCACTTGGTATTAGGGATAGGGCCTAGGGACTCCAATCTCTCAGTGCTTAGCTGAGCTTTCTAGGAGGCTGAGTGAGTGCGCCAGTCAGTCTGAGTTCTAGACTGCAGATTTGTGTGATGGGGCAGTTGAAATTTGGCCTTGCCTCAGGGGAAGCATGCTGATTTGTGCTGATGGTTTTGCATATCACTGAATAACACAGTATCCTTTTAACTGGCAGAGCGAATACACTGATGTGGTCCATGTATACCTAATCTGTGTGTCTTGGGGGCCAGACCTCTGGGACATCAACTTGAAAATCGAACCTAGGGTCAGGGATAGGACCTAGGGGACCTGTGAGCCTGAACATGGCATGCAGAGGCGAGCCGCCCGGCTGGCAGAGTTCAGGACGTTGGTCAGTTTTAGTACCAGTCTCCATGTTGGAGTGTAGCTGAATGTGAGCTTGTTCCTGGCTAGGCAGGCAGATTTCTCCTGCTCTGAGGGTTTTGTGGAGTTCCAAATGTCATGGATTCCTTCCAGATGCTAGGCAGAGTCCTCTGATAAGGCTCATCATTACGGTTTGAGGGCCAGGCCTCTGTAGACAGGTATCTGAAAATACAACCTAGGGTTTGGTTTTGGGCCTAGGGTCCCGGCAGGTCTTATCCTTTGGTGCTCAGCTGAGCTTCTATGGAAGCTGAGTTGAGTGCCCTGGTAGGTCTGAGTCCTAGAATCCAGGATGTTGTAACGGGCATGGCCCCAGGGGAGGGGGCATGCTCTTTTCTGCTGCACTGACCACTTTGTGGATCTCCAAATGGCATGGTTTCCTGATGACTGGCAGGGGGAGTCCACTGATATGTCCCTTGTGTACATCATGTGTACAGCTTGGAGGGCAGGGCTTTGGTTAGAGAGGCTTGGAAATCAAAATTATGGTGAGGGTTAGGAACTACGTGTGCTGCAAGCCCGATTTTAGAGCAGGGAGTGAATAACCTTGGGTAACTTGAGTTTGCGCCATAGGTCAATTTTAGTTCCAGAGTCCCGGTTAGTGTCCAAGATCCTGATGAATGTGAGTTTGTTCCCTGGTGGGTATGCAAATTCCTCCTGCTCTAGGGTTCTGTGGAGTTCTAAATGATATGGACCCCTCCTGGCTGGTACTGGGAGGCCTCTGATACAGCCCATGGGTCCAACATCCTTATGGTTTGGGGGCCAGACCTCCGCAGACAGATATCTGAAAATCCAACCTAGGGCTAGTGTTAGGGCCTGGGGGAAGGGCAGGCATATCACTCAGTACTCAGCTGAGCGTCCTCAGAGGCTGAGTTGAGGGTGTGGCTCAGTCTGAGTCCCAGCCTCCAGGTTGTTGTAATGGTGGCTGATGAAGTTTGGCTAGGATCCGTGTGGGAGGGGGCATACTGAGTTCTGCACTGAGGGCTTTTCAGATCTCCTAATGGACCTGTATCCTGTTGACCGTCAGGGTGAGTCCACTAGTATGTGCCACGTTTACCCCTTGAGTATGGTGAGGAGCAAGGGCTCTGGGTGGAGAGGCCTGAAAATCAAACATAGGTTTAGTGTTAGGACCTAGGGGCTCTGCAACCCCAATCTTAGAGCATGGAGGACAGCTGCCCGGGTATCTGAACTTAGGGCATAGGTCAGTTTCAGTGTCAGATTCCTGGTTGGTTTTCAGGGGGTTGCCTAATGTGAGTTTGTTCCCTGGTATGCAAGCATGGATTCCTCCTTGCTAGTACTAAGCGTCCTCTGATACGGCTCATGAATATGCCATCCTTATGTCTTTGGGTCCAGGCCACTGCAGACAGATATCTGAAAATCCAACCTAGGGCTAGAGTTAGGGCCTAGTTGAAGGGCAGGCATTATCACTCAGTGCTCAGCTGAGCGTCCTCAGAGGCTGAGTTGAGGGCATGGCTCAGTCTGAGTCCCAGCCTCCAGGTTGTTGTAATGGTGGCTGATGAAGTTTGGCTTGCTCCCGTGGAGGGTGGGGGGCATACTGAGTTCTGCACTGAGGGCTTTTCTGCTCTCCTAATGGATCAGTATCCTGTTGACCGGCAGGGTGAGTACACTAGTACGTCTCACGTTTACCTCTTGAGTATGGCTTGGGAGCCAGGTCTCTGGGCTAGATACTTGAAAATCCAAACTAGGGTTCAAATTAGGTTCTATGGGGTCCGGTAGTTCCAAACTGAGGACAATGGCCTGAGTTGGGGCTCTGTTTCTGATTTGAAGGAATGTGAGAGAAGAGATTTGAAAGAGCACTGTGATGCTGATGTGGTGCTCAGTGTACAGTGAGTAAAGGTTCAAGCTTGGCCTTGGAAACCTTGATGTTCAGGGAGGTTGTTGTACAGGTTACCGGAGTCATTCGACTGGTCTGTCTCATCGGAGCAGTTCCTGCTCTCATCGGAGCAGCTTGACGGGGGCTTAAAACCCTAGGCCACTTGAAGAATGATCTGGAAGAGACAACCAATTGTGCCAGTGTAGCAAACCTAAAGAATTCCACAGGTAATGATGAACACATTTCTGAGACTGGAGCCTGCTTCTTTGTGGGTAGCATCCAGCTGGGGTGGAAAGTGGTCTCTGGGTGTTATGAGTCACCGTGCCGATAGGGGTGAGCCTGGCAAGGTCGTCAGATCAGAAAGCAGAGAGATGGTGAGTCTGTGGCAGTGGGCTATCCCTCCTGATGTGCTGACCAGCTTGCTCCAAGGACAGAGCTCTGTTTCCTTGCCAGTCTCCTGCTGCAGATGTGATACAAAAGTTGCTTGCTGTTTGGTTCCCAGGCTCTCAGCTGAGCAGGGGCCTTAATGGGAAGCAGCCAACAGGCAGAATTATGGATTCATGCCCACTGTGCCCCTTGCATCCTTTGGTGCGGTGCAGCAGTTGTCCTGTCCCTGGTGTCTGTGAATTCCGCCAGTGAAGCCACTTCTTCCAGAATCACACCCCTGAGAAACACTCCACATTCCTGTGTTGTGTGGAAGAGGCCAGTTTTCATTTGGAAATGAATTCTCAGCTCCTACTCTCAGGTTCCAAGACCACACAGCACACTAGTGTCCTTGAACCTCTAGTTCCACATGGGGCCTGACATGCAAGACTGAGGCCAAACCTGGGCAGCCAGCTTCTGCTGCTGTTCGTACAGGTTCCTTCCTGAAAGCTGGGCAGCAAAGCCCTGTTTCTGGTGACATCCCAGGAAGGATGGACAGGGCACCATTGCCCCACCACAGGAGGGTGACTGACCTCAAGCACAGATGCAAGGAGGAGACATATCTGTTTCCCAGGATCTTGGCCGGAGGGAGCCTTGGACCCTGGGGTGCTTTTATGCTCAGATTTCTCAGGTGGGCATATCAGGCAAGGGGACGAAGTGTGTCAGCTCATCTGTCATTGAGGAAGGTATCTGGTTTCAGATTTCATGTGCAAATGGATTCCTCTTAGGGCTCATTTTATTGATGGGAATTCATAAGGGAACCTAGTGTCCCTGGCATCCTGGCTGTGCAAGGCCACTGGTCACCTCTTTCCCCAGGTCTCAGGGCTAGGCAATCAGAATGAGTCATTGGTGAAACCATCCGAGGAAACCTGTTATCCTTTTGTGAAGTTGCACGACTAACTGGGTTAACTGCTCTGGAAATAGAAAACAGGAGAAATGACTGGGGTGCTGAAGGGAGGTAGGGGATGGTGCTCGTTATGCATATAGGGGCCATGTGGGACTACACTAGGAAGGTGATGCTTGAGCAAGATCTAAAGAAGGTGAGTGATATCACATGAAGAGCATTCTAAGTGGTAGGGAAAGCATGTGTAAAGGCCCTTGGGCAGGACCAGCAGGCCACCAGGCTCACACTCCATCGTACACAGTCACGTGGCTACAGAAGACAGCTTAGGGCATGACCTCAGGGAGGGAAGAGTAAGGTGACAGAAAGCAAGTTCAGGGCTGTGTCCACAAGGGACCATGCTTTGTCGGGCCCTCCTGGCTACGGTGTTGAGAACAGAGGGCACAGGTTTGAGGAGGGGCAAGGGAGGTCCATGATGAGCTTTCCTCAAAGCTCAGACAAGAGATGGGCTCTAGCATGGACCAGGCAGATGGCCCTGAAAGGAGTGGTTAGTCCTAGTCTGGGTACGTTTTGAAGATGGAGTTCACAGGACTTGTTGATGGATTTGATATGGGGAATGAAAGAAAAGAAGAATTGAGGTAACTCCCAGCTCTTGTGGGTTGTCCCGAGTGATGGGAAGGAGGAGGTTTCTGGGGATAGGAGGTAGTCTGTGTTCACGGTGGATCTGCTGGTGTTTGTGTCTGGGAGAACAGTTCACATCTACTCCCTCAGCATCTTCCAAGTGCAGGTTCCCCCACTTTCCTCAAAGTTCAAGGAAGACATTTGTCTTTTTCGAAAGTTTTATTTCATTCCCCAGCTTCAGCAGCAGGAAGCAACCTGAAAAGGATTTCCCTCTTAGGAAAGAAGTCAAAGAGTGGGCATCGTGTTCAGCCTCTGTTTTGTGGGGAACAACTACAGAGGCACGTGCACCCCAACCAGCTCTTTCTGGGTGCTCTTCTCCGTGTCCATGTGCCAGCGCTTTGAATTTTGTCTGTGAGCATCTGTGGTGCTTGATCTTCCTTCATTTTGGGGGAAGAGGTGACCATTAGGATGTTGTGTCCAAAGGCATAAGGAGAGGCAAAGAAAAGCAACTTTTGGTGTCTGATCATACTCACTCACTTTTCTGTGGAAATGAATGGTGATTCCTTCTTCAGTTGACACCATTTCTGCTGTGAATGATTTCCTAGGAGCACTGTACTTTCAATTGTTGGGGGGGAGCTCTACTCCGTCCTGCAAGCTTAGATTTTGTCTCCCTGCTGCACAGAATATCCCATGACTTGCGGATTGTATCACTACAACAGGGCAGCATTGACCACCTTCACCCCTCCGCCCCCTTCCCTGAATCTAGCAACCATCCATCTGTTCTCGGCATGGAGGCATTCAGTACTTTTTTGATTCCATGTGAAATGCCCATGGGAGCTTCTGGTGTTTGTCTTTCTGTGTCTGTGTTACTTAGCACGATGCTCCCAAGGTCGATGTTTCCAAGTCTGGTTCTTGTGAATAATGCTGCAGTGAACTTGGGAGTGCATCTCTCTTTTGGAGAGGTTGTTTTTGTGTTCTCCAAAGAAATACTCTGTAGAGCAATGACTAGGTCTTGTGGTAGTTGTGGTGTTTTTCCCCACGCCCTCCATTTTGTTTGTCACAGTAGCTGCACCAAGTCCCTCGTGTACACACTCTCGATCACACCTGGTGTCTGTCTCTGGGTTGAATGCCGCTCTCATGGTTGTGTGGTGATAGCTGATTGCGGTTTCGACTTATGTTCCCTGACGATGATTTGTGATGTTGAACAATGTTTTCTGTGTCTGTTGGTCACCATGTGCCATTTTTGGAAAGCACATATTCACATAATCTCCCCAGTGTTTATGTCACTTTTTTATTTTGATTGGTATGAGTGTTTTGTGTATTTGGGACATTAGCCTCTTCTCACAGAAGGATTGAGGGTATTTTTTTCTCATTGGGTAGGTGGCCTTTGAAATCTTTCACTATTCCTTTTTCCGTGCAGAAATTTCAGTTTGATGTCATTCCAGTTGTTTATTTTTGCTTATGTTGCCTTTGTTTTTGGCTTCCAACGTGAAGACTCTTTGCCAAAATCAAGGTGAAGAAACTTACTACCTGTGTCGTTTTCTTGGGTGTTTATGGATTCAGCCTTATAGTCAAGTCATTTTTCCATTTACTTTTTGTGTGTGGTGTGTGGAGGTGATCCAACCACATTGTTCTGCATTCATGGTGCAGTTTTCCCAGTACCATTCACTGGGGAGACAGTCATTCCCCATTGTATATATTCTGCTGCTGTGTCATAAGTTAAGACCATCCACATGTCTTACTCTGAGATTTCTGCTCTGTGCCATTGACCTGTTCATCTGTTTCTATGCCAGTATCATACTGTGTTGTTGATTATAGATTTGTAATCTAGTTTGAAATCTGGGAGTGTGGTCATGGCAGCTTTCTTTCTCCAGATTGCTTTACGTATTTGGGGCCTTTTGTGATTCCACTTGAATTTCAGGACTCACTTATCTTTTTGCATAATGCCATTGGGATTCAGTTAAAGATTGCATCACATCTGTATATTGCTCTTGGGACGATGGACATGTTAACATTATTGACTCTTCCTGTCACTGAGCATGACCTGTGCTTCCCTTTATTTGTGTCACCTTCTATTTCTTTGACCCAAACATTCACCCACAAACACACCCATGTTCTTCCTTTCTCTTCACTGTGCGATAAGTCTTTCTCAATCTTGGTTACTGTTATTCCTGGATGTTTTCCTTCATGCAACTGAAAATGGCATTGTTTTCACAGTTTCTCTTGTGAAAGTTTGTCTTTGATATATAGAAATGCATGGAGCTGGGGCGCGTGGGGGACTCCATCATGAAAGCATCTGCCTTTAGCTTAGGTCATGATTCTGGGATCCTGGGATGGGGTCCCTCCTCCTGCTCCCCCTGCTCCAGGGGGTGCCTGCTTCTCCCTCTCCTGCTGCTCCCCCTGCTTGTGCTCATGTTTTCCTTCTGTGTCAGATAATTACATAAATAAAGACTTTACAAAAAAGTAATGCAACGAGTCTCTGTATATTGATGTTTCATCTGCAACTTTACCGAATTTGTTTATTCTCACAGTCTTCTGATGGAATCTTTAGGGATTTCAATATATAGTATCTTCTCATCTGCAAATACGGACAGTTTCCTTTTTCTCTTTGTATTTAATATCTTTTTCCTTCCTTTTTTCTGGTCTAAATACTTTGGCTAAAGCTTCCAATACCATGTTGAATGAAAGTGTGAAGAGTGGACATTTTTGTCTTGTTCTTGATCTGAATGGAAAAGTTCCCAGTTTTTCACTCTCAAGTGTAATGCCAGCTCTCTGCTTTTCATGTAGGGTCTTTGTTGAGGTTTGTTTAGTCAACACCCAGATGGTTTACAGTCTTGATCTTAACTGTACATGGAATGTTGTCAAGTGTTCTTTCTGCATATATTGCCACAATCCTATGGTTTTTGTCTTTCACTTTGTTAAGGTGATGGATCCCTCTGGTGGTGGATGTGAAGTGCAGATGTGGAATCATTTTTGCATGTCTAGAATTAATGTCACGGGATCGTGTTGTGTGATTGTCCTAATGTATTGTTGAATTCAGTTTGCTGATAATTTGTTGAGGACTTTTGCATCTGTGTTGATGAGGGATATTGGCCTTTCCAATTCTTGAGGGATCCTTGTCATGTTTAGGAAGAACGGAATGCTTCCGTCTGAAAATGAGTCTTGCATAAAGCCCTCATCCTTGTCAATGTAAATATGTATTCATCTTCTGATGATGAAGTAATCTTCCATTGTCTGTCTGAACCACACCTTCTTTATCTATTCATCTGTTGAAGGACCTCCTGGCTCCTTCCAGAGTTTGGCTCTTGTGGACATTGCTGCTATGATCATTGGGGTGCATGTGCCTCTTATTTTTTAAAGATTTTATTTATTTATTGAACAGAGAGAGAGATCACAAGTAGGCAGAGAGGCAGGCAGAGAGAGAGAGAGAGAGGAGGAAGCAGGCTCCCTCATCTCTATTTTTTGGGTAGTTACCCCGGAGTGCGAATGCAGGCGGTAGGGTAGCTTTCTATTTATCATCATGAGAAAACTCCATACTGTTTTCCAGAGTGGCTGTATGAGCACACCTTCCCACCAACAGTGTAAGACCATTCTCAAGGCTTTGCTTTTTTTTTTTTTTTCCGACACTTCTCTTCCATATAAAATTTTGTGTTTTTTTGGAGAACTTCTGGGTGGATTGAAAGAACCTGAATTTCTATGAACTTCTCCCTTAGAGGTAGTTTTCTAGCATCCCATAACTTTTCGTAGGTGCTGTTTTTCATTTGTCTCAAGATAGTTTTAAAATTTCTTTGGATGTCTTCGTTGACTATTGGTTGTTAAGTAGTGTTTTGTTAAATTTCCACAGATTTCTCACTGTCCTATTTTCCACAGATATCTACTGTCCCATTTTCTTCTCGTGATTGATTTCTACTTTCATACTATTGTGGTTGGACAGGATTTGAAACGGAGTGTGAAGGGAGCATTCAGCTCAAAGATTAGTTTCCTGGGATTTTTTTCTGAGGGAACATCCTATATTCCATGGGGCAGCAGAAGGTTTTGTGAGTCGGGGGTGTGTGTCAAACCCTGTTAGAATTACTATCCTGCAGGCTGTATACAACCATTCACACCGTATCCCTGATGGATTTGTACTTCCTTAGAAACATTTTGAGGAGGAGCAGGGGTTGTATTCTCTAACATAAAGGTTCCAGGTATGGTCATGGCATGGCCCCAAGTCAGCAAGGAGAGTGTATGTTAAACTGGGGTATCATAATGCGACTTTCTGTTGGAAGTGACAGAAATTGGGCACGATGAGTTTCATGACAATAGCCGAGGTCTCAAGTCCCCCACTGCGTGTTGGTGATGGGTGTGTAGTGGGGCCTGTGGATCTTTCACCTTAGAACCTGTGGAATTCTGGGAAACCCTTGTGTTTGTTGAGTTGTGTGGAGCAGACAGGTCGACAGCAGTCTCCAACCAGGCACAAGGGTAACACTGGACCACCATCAAAGTGGCAGTGTGTGTTTGGAGCCACTGCTCAGATTCCCTGAGAACTCATCAGGATCTGGTGACTGTGATTCCTGGCAGCAGCATGGGGAGAGCAGGGCATGGTGGTGCACACTTCCTAGGTTGTGGTCAGGACCAGTATGGAGCCCACTGAAGTGAATCGTGGCTGGCACAGAAGGCATCCAGTCACTGTAGCTGTGGGCACTGTTCCCATGGCCCTTCTGTACCAGCCAGCTCCCATGTTGCTGCCTCCTACTTTTTATCACTTTCATGGTCATGAGCTTCTGCTTTTGACCCATGACCCCCAGGGTACGTCCCTCCCTCCATCTGACCTGCATCCTCTGCCTTGTGCAACCAGATGCTAGGGCTGTCTCCTTGAGAGGCAGCTCCATCAGTACCCTGCTGTAACACTTCCACAGAGTCCTTGTGAGGCGAAGACAATACCCTGCTCTGGAAGGGGGCTTCGGGTCTCCACTCAGGAGAGCCACATCTTCCTTTTCAGCCTCACCTTCCCTCCCATCAGTCCTCCTCAGGGAAGCTCTCCAGCTTCCTGAGCTGACAGCTCTGACCTTAAAAACCAATATTGTTTTCTGTTTCTCCATGCCTTAGTTCTTCCATGGCATGTCTTTCGAGCCTCTCCATAGGTTTTCAGCACTCCTGTACAGCTGCTCTCTGCTCAAAGAAGGATGGCCTCAGAGGGGAAGCCTTCCCTGCCACCTCACTCAGCATGTGCCTGAGCCCTGGAGGCAGCTGTCCCACTGACTGTTGAGGGACCTGAGCCAGCATGTCCTGAACCAAGGCTGTGTCAGCTGTGAAGACTGATGTGTGCCAGTAGTATGTGGGGGGACAATTGACATGGTCCAAGTGCAGGCAGTTTCTCCTTCTCTTTCCTTCCCCCCCTCGCTCCCAGAAGTAGCTCAGAGCAGTGTTCGTGTCCCACATCTCGAGATCCCTTGAGCTCTGCCTCCTGCATTCAGCTGATGAGCTTGGTGTTTTCCCATTGATTCTGTCTCCCCTACCTGCACCCTTTGCAATTCCTGGATCAAGGGAGGGACTGTATCATTGTCTGTACTTTGACTTCTTCCTGTCCCACACCGGGCCCATTCTTCTTTGTGTATTCCATGGATGAGCTTTCAAGGAATCCCATCCATAGGGAACTCATCAGCCAAAGGGATCCAGGGAACCTTCACTGAATTAGTGATCCAGAATAGAGAACAAACCTGCCGTGAAACCTCTGCCACACTCTGTGACTATCTCATGCTAAAACTAACAATCATAGCTTTCAGGACTGTGAATTGGCTTCAGTCTCTGTTTATCACAGGGGCTGAGCTGGGACAGAAAGAGACCATGGTTCCTATGGGATAGGATGTATAGGTAAACTATAAGAACTCAGGGGCACCTGGGTGGCTCAGTTGGTTAAACGACTGCCTTCGGCTCAGGTCATGATCCCGGAGACCTGGGATCGAGCCTCACATCGGGCTCCCTACTCTTCGGGAAGCCTGCTTCTCCCTCTCTCACTCCCCCTGCTTGTGTTCCCTCTCTGTTTCTCTCTGTCAAATAAATAAAATCCTTTATAAAATTAAAAAAAACTCAGTGAAATTTGAATTTGAAGTCTAGAGTGAATAGTTATTGTCAAGGAAATACACCCATGTAGGGCTTATGAACACTGTGTACCAAAGCTTTTCCAAATAGGTTACTGATAGAAAATTATTGTTCATGTTCGTTACAGTTCAGTTAACCTCCAGTGTTGTAGTAATTTTAGGTATACAATAGCGTGATTCAGTAATTCTCTATATTACTCAGTGTTCATCAGGAGAAGTGGACTCTTAGTCTCCTTCATCTATTTCACTCATCCCTCTGCTCCCCCTCTTTTGGTAAACATTTTTTTTCTCTATTGTTAAGAATCTGTATATTGGTTTGTCTCTTTTTTTCTTCTTATTTATTTATGGTTGTTCTTCAGGTCTACCTAAGAGTGGCATCATATGGTATTGTCTTTCTTTTTTTTTTTTAAAGATTTTATTTATTTGACAGAGAGAAACACAGCTAGAGAGGGAACACAAGCAGAGGTACTGAGAGAGGGAGAAGCAGGTCTCCCGCCAAGTGGGAAGCCCGATGTGGGGCTCGATCTCGGGTCTCCAGGATCATGACCTGAGCCAAAAGCAGTCGCTTAACCAACTGAGCCACCCAGGCACCCCGGTATTGTCTTTCTCTGACTGACTTATCTCATGTAGGATAATAATCTCTATATCTACCCATGTGGCTGCAAATAGATTTCATTCTTTTTATGGTTGAGTAATATTCCATGATGCGTGTGTGTGTGTGTGTGTGTGTGTGTGTGTGTACACATTTATCACCTCATTTATCTCTTTGTCAACAAACACTTCGATTGCTTCCATTATGATCTTGTAATTCATGCTGTAAGAAACATAGGGGTACGTGTATCCTACTGAGTTATTGTTTTCCTATTCTTTGAGTCAGTACCCAGTAGTGTGGTGGCTATAGCCTAGGGTAACTCTATTTTTAACGTCTTGAGGATCGTCCCCATTGTTTTCTAGAGTGTCTGCACCAGGTTGCTTTTCCACCAACAGCAAACAAGGGTTCCCCTTTTTTCGTATCCTCCAGACACCTGTTGTTCGTTGTGCTGTCGATGGGATTCATTCCGACAGTATGTGGTAGTATCTCATACTTTTGATATGCACTTTCCTGAGGTTGGGTGATGGTGAACATCTTTTCATGGGACAATTGGGCATCCGTGTTTCTTCTTTGGAGAAATGTCTGCCCATGTCTTCTGACTATTTTTTACACATATAATTTGTTTTTTTGGGTGTTGAGTTGTACCCATTCTATATATTTTGGAGACGACTCTTTATTGCATAGGTTATCTTCAAATAACTTCACCCTTTCAGTATGTTGTGCTCTTATGATTACGTTTTCATAGTTCTTCTGACGTGTGGAAACTTTTTATTTTGATACAGTTCTAGTTTATTTTTGTTTTCATTTCCTTTGCCTCAGGAGAGCATCTAGAAAAATGTTGGTTTGGTCCATATCAAGAAATTCATGTTTTACTCCTTGTAGGATTTTTATGCTTTCATGTCTACGATTGAGGTTTTGAAATAGGGTTGGGTTTATAGACCTGTATGCTGTAAGGAAACAGAGTCATTTCATTCTTCTGGGCATAGCTGTCTAGTTTTTCCAACACCATTTGTTGTAGAGACTATCCCATTCTTCTTCAGTATTCTTGCCTGCATTGTGAAAGATTAACTGGCCACATAATCGTGGGTTTCTGCCTAAGCCGTTATCCTGTTCTCTTGGTTGCTGTGTGTATTTCTGTGCCAGGACAATACTGTTACAAGAACGAAAGCTTTGTAGTATAACTTGCAGTCTGGAATTGTGACTCCTCTAGCTTCGGTTTTCTACTCAGCATTGCATTAGATATCAGAATCTTCGGTGGTTCCATACAGATATTTCAGACCATTTGCTTTAGTTTTTTGTTTGTTTGTTTGTTTAAATTACATTCAACAAGTCAACTTAGAGTCCATCATTTGTTTCAGAGGTAGTGTTCATTAGTAGATCCATTGTGCATAACACCAAGTGCTCATTGCATCAAGTGCTCTCCTTTGTGCCAACCGCCTGTTACCCCACCCCCCATCAACCTCCCCTCCAGCAACCCTCAGCTTTCATTGTAATGAAGAGTCTCTCTTCGTTTTTCTCACTGATGACTTCCCATTCAGTTTTCCTTCCCTTTCCCTCTTATCCTCTGTGGTCTTTCTTCTATTTCGCATATGAGTGAACCCATGTGCCAACTGCCTTTCCCTGATAGACTTTTATTGCTCAGCATAATACCCTGCAGCTCCTTCTGGGTGGATGGGATGGTAAGTCTTCATCCTCTCTGGTGGTTGAACAGTATTATGTTGTGATATGAGCCACATCTCCTTTATCTCTTATCTGCCCATGGATACCTGGGCTCTTTCCATGTCTGGCTACACTGGGTATTGTTGCTCTGAACATTGTGGGGAAGGTGCCACTCCTCTTCACTCCATCTGAGTCTTTGCGGTAAATACCTAGTAGTGTAAATGCTGAGTCACAGGATAGCTCTACTTTTAGGTTCTCAAAGAAAGTGAGTAACATTTGGCCTAGTGGCTCTAGGAGCCTGCATTCCCACTGGCTCTGTAAGTGTTCCCCTTTCATCACATCCTCACCAATGTTTGTGATTCCCTGCCTTGATCATTTCAGGCATTCCAACTGTTGTAATGTGGTATCTGATTGTGGCTTTGATTTGTATTTCCCTGATGACTACTGATGGGGATCACCTTTGCACGTGTCTCTTGGTCACTTCTATGTCCGGTTGGTAGAATGGTGTGTTCGTGTTTACACCTATGTCTGCAACTAGGTTAATGGTAGTTCCAAGAGTAAGGAAGTTGTGATATTCTTAGGGGTGGAGACTTTCACAGACAACTGACTCTATCCCCGTAACTTCCCACAGTTGACATGACCATGTATGTTGGGGGAGTGCTCCCTGATGAGGCCCCAATTCTCAGTACACTCCAGGGACCTCAGATCCTCTGCTGAATGAGGGACGGTGTGTGGGAGGATGAGTGAAGGAAAGAGAGATGGAGGGAGGATTAAAGAGTGTGAGGGGGAGAGGGAGGAGGAATGGAAGGATGGGAGAGAGTGAAGGGGGATGGGAGGGAAGGCAGGAAGATGGGAGGGAGGATGAGTGGGGAGGAAGGGAGGATAGGAAGGAGGTAAGGAGGGGAAGGAGGCAGAGGAGAGGCAAGGTAGGCAGAATAGAAAGCAGGGAGGAAGGATTGGAGGAAGGATGGGAAGGAGGAATGGGGATGGAGTCTGGGAGGGAAGGGAGAGGTGGAGGGGAAGGAGAGAGGGGGATGAATGATGGAGTGAATAAATGAGAGAGGGAGGGAAGGAGGGAAGGTGGGAGGGAAGCCACAGACTCTGGCCCATACATCAGTAACCATTAATGGGGTGAAGTCTGAGGGCATCTCAGCTGGTGCTGGAAAGGGGTGCAGGGCACGTCCAACTGTCCTCCCAGTGCTTACCATCCTTCTCCTTGGCCCTCTGTCATCCTGGATCCTATCTAATTCTTCAAATCATTCTGAATGCTCCGAGTTGCAGGAAGACAGGTAGGAGTATCAGGAGGGGCTTCCTGGATCCCGTGTCCCGGATGACACTGTGACAGTAGCTACAGGACATTGTATTATGAGGACTAGGGCCAAGGAGCTCACCATGTCTTTGAACATTAGCATTGTTCCATTCCCTGCTCTGTCCACCACCACTGCACTGAGTTCTCCTGAAAATACATCTGTGAAAAACCGTACCAGAATTTTTGGCGTTTAGTCCAAGGACAAATACTGCTAGATGATGGGTGCACCTCTGTCTTGGGATGGGTGCCGCTCACTGTGCTCCCAGATAAGGGTCCATTTCACCCTTCTCTCCAGAGGATCTGCATTGGACTTCTACTCCTCACCTTCTGCCCAGGGCTGCTGGTTCCCAGACCAGACACCTGCCTCTCTGAGAGTGACCCATGCTGCCTCCACAGGGTTTCCTTTGCCAGAGTCCTTCCATGGCAGAGCCCATAACTCTGACACAAACTCCCCATGAGCCTCTGCCTCCCCTTTGGACTTGCATCTGTTTTCTCACTGTCTCTGTAGGACCCAGTGACTTGGAGCCTGGTTAGGAGAGGAACCATGGGGAAACATTCTCTGGCCTTGGGTTGTGAGCAATGTTTTTACACTTTGTTGTATGTATTCCACGTTTCTGCATTTCCCTGGTTCTTGTGCGGGTCACAGGAGAAACCAGCCCTGGGGTCAGGCTGTGGTGTCCTGGCTGGAACAGGGGTCTCAGCCCTGAGATAGTGCCCATAATTCCTGAATTGGCCTCTATGATTAAATCTCATCTGTAATCCCTTGGGCATTTCAATATCAAATATGTGAAATTCCGTGTTGAAGAAACATAAATAATGAGTGTCCTTTGAAAATGGTTGGGCAGACACAAAGACACCTATTGAATGATTCCAATTCCAGAAAACATCAATCAGATGAGGGAACAGAGAGAAAGCATCTTAGGGCTTGGGAGGGGCCGGACTGAGGGAGAAATGGACAGGGAGGGCTTTGGATTGAGGGATTCCTTTGGGGAAGGAGATATCCTGCAGTGATGTTCTGTGGTGTGGTGGCACAGTTCTGGGAATAACTTAATGCTCAAGACTTGTTCAAGTGAAACCAATAATTTTATTTCAAACCAATAATAAATAGTATACAGAACATGAAAAAAATAAAAGAACAGTTAATGTGTACCAGAGAGGAAGCATATACTGGTAGGGGAAGAAACCTTCCTGCAGGCCATCAGGCTCAGGGGATAGAACCGATAATTGTACATGGAGCCCTCCCCGCAGGCCTTTGAGCTCTGGATGTGGTTCATTGAGCCCTGCAGTAGCAAATTGGGGTAGGGATTGGGATAGGGACAGGGACAGGAGCAGGAACAGATGCCAGAGCACAAGGAGGGACAGGTTGCTGGGCAGGATCTGGGTCAAGTACAGGAGCACAGGCAGGGACTGAGGCAAGTGAAGGGGAAGCACCTCTGGTCGCGACAGGAGAGGCTAAGGGGGAGCGGCAGGAGCAGAGTCTGGGGCAGGAGCACGCTCCCGCTCTTCCTGGACAACGTCAGGCTCTTCATGGGCAGGTGCCAGTTCGCCTGCTGGCTCCTGGTCTCCTGACAAAGTCTCTACAGCACCATTCCCCCCACCCGAGTTGCCAGACTTGATCCTGGCTCTACCTCCTCAGATGGAGCAGCTGTGAGACGAGAAAAGCTCACCCACATGTCTGCTTCTCCCTGAGTCTTTGCAGAGACAGAGCACATCCCATGGCCTCCCGAGTAGCTACAGCCAGGAAGGAACCCTCTACATATGCTCCGTACCTGCTATCACAGGAAGCTCATGCACACACCTCTCAATGCAAGAATCAGCCAGGGGCTCGTCTTGGCATGGAACACTCCAGAGGGGCCTGGGTCTGCTCAGGGGTCCATGCAAATCCACTCTCCCCCCACCTGTGCCCCAGCTCCCATAGGAAGGTTGTAGTGAATGGATTCTGACCTTGTCCTCTGGTGAAACAGAATTCTAGGGGCTTGTCTATGCCCATGTACTGGGCATTTCCCCACAGTGGTTCTGAGGGATTCCTAAATCCTGGACACACATCCTTGTGGAATCTCCTCCCCTCCAGGATGGATGGCATGGGAAAGCTCTCAGGAAAAGCCTGAGGCACGATGATGGGGTGACATTTCCAAGCGGATCAAGGAAAGTCTGTGCCTACTTCTGCGTCATTCTCTATATTCAGTCTCGGTCTCTGTCTCTGTCTTTGTGTGTCTCACAGGAGCAGGATCTGTAGACTCCAGGGGCCATGTGAGAAACCAGAAGCCAACCTTATCCCTGTTTCCCTCTCCAGTCCTGGAGCTTGGTTACTTCCTCAGGCCTCCTCACCCTGACCAGAGCACTCACTCTGGAACCTCTTCCACATGCAGACCCGGAGACTGCATGAAGGAGGGTCCTGACCTTGGTCCCCAACCAGTGGCCCAGTGATATGTCACATTCTGCCAACCCAGGTCTTCAGTCCCCCAATCGCCCAAACTGTCCTCTGCTTAGAAGAACCTTAAGGGAGTAAAAACATTTTCCCAGGACTGGGAGCACAGTGGGTCAGTGATGGAAATCCAAGGCCAATAGGCTCTTCCTTAAGCCCGTGGGACCCTAGAGACATCCTGGATCGACAACACAATTGACAGAAGAGTAAGCTGAAGCTTTTTGTTTTGTAGCTCCATCTGGACTTGGGGGGTATCTCTTCCTACTTCCGGTATCCCAGGATGCTGATGGATACTGGGGCCAGACACTGTCCTCTCTTAGTGTGCTGGCAACCCTGTGGGTACCTTGGGGACACCCGACCCTCAGTCTAGCATCTCTCCCCTCCCCATGCTGTGGATATGGGATATGGGTTCTTACCATGAGTCCTGAGGCCCCAGCCCCATGGACCAGCTGTCTCCAACCTCTTTCTTTTTTCCCCCTCTCACCCTCCTCACTCACAGGGTTTTCTCCCCTTCTGACCCCAGCTGAACAGTCAGAGTGGTGTGTGTGTGTGTGTGTGTGTGTGTGTGTGTGTGTCTGTACCTTGCCCACAGCTTCACCTTTGCCTCCCAGGCCCAGCCATGTGCTGAGCAGAGAGAGGCACCTCCGGGACCACCTGCAGTAGTATGGAGGCCTGGGTGTAAGGGTGGGTCACCCTGTGCTGGCAGGTGCTGGGCAGAGAGAGGCACCTCCGGGACCACCTGCAGTAGTGTAGAGGCCTGGGTATAAGGGTGGGTCACCCTGTGCTGGCAGGTGCTGGGCAGAGAGAGGCACCCCGGGGACCACCTGCAGTAGTGTAGAGGCATGGGTGTAAGGGTGGGTCACCCTGTGCTGGCAGGTGCAGCATCCAGTGGTCTCTGGGCTCCACCGTCCCCAACCAATCACAATGTTGGTAGTGGAGCCTCCTCTCTTTGGGCAGACGAGGAGCTGCCCCAGGATGCAGAGTTGGAGCAGGAGAAGGCATGCTCAGAGAGACCTTGGACCTGTGAGTCTGTGCTGCGTGGTGGGGTGAGTATCTCTGGGGCTATGTCCTCAAAGGGCACATGAATCCAGGTCATCACGGGGACTCAGACGAGTTTCCTTTCTCCCTTGAAAGTCTCTTCTGCCTGATGTCCATCATCGGGCCCTTATCCCCGAGACTCCTGAACTTCACAGTGCCCCCTCTCCCCAGGTTTTGTGGGTTGAGTTGTGGATATTTCAGGGTTTCCAGTGTCCCCAGGACGACTGAGCCTAAGGGTGGCACACAGTCCCCAACTTCAGTGGGTGCCCCCGTTACCTGGCACAGTGCAGGTATGGACCTTGAGCAGTCCCCACATTTAGCAGGTGTTCCTTCTTTCCCTCATCCACAGGCATGGTGGTAACAACTCCCAGAACCATTCCCAAATTTAGCTTTGTGCTCTCTGTCCCCTGGAGATGGTGGTAATAGGCTGTCAGGATCATCCTCGAGGGTCCTCTGGGATCCTGCCGCCCAAGAACAGGTGTGGTGGCAGGTAACAAGCCCCAGGGCCATCCCCCAACTCAGCATAGTGTGTCTTGTCCCAAGGTTGGTGGTCATGGGCTGTCAAGATCCTGCAGGAGGGTCCTCCAGGTGGGAGCTGGGGAGCCACAGTCAACCACACCCACTCAAGTGCATGAGGAACTGGTGAATGAAGATGTTTATTTGGAAGAGTGATTTTGCTTTTGCAAAAAACACAAAGTCATTGGTCGACTTTAGAATGAAGATAATTACTACTTAAAAGACAAGTATGTATGTGTTTCCCCTTCTCCCAGAAACCGAAGCAGGTGGCAGGTGTTAGGTTGCAGATGATTGCTGATGCCCACCTGACAACACTTCTCAACTCTGGCTCCACAAATCCTGAAGTTTTGAAATCAGCAACTCAGTCAGTCATGCAGCTTGTCAGAGGACGTCACCTTTCATAGAAAGCAGCAGGTCCATCAGGCGCAATGTCATACGTGAGGTGTGGAGGTAAACTTCTCTTTAACCCCCCCCACTCCTCCTGGGCTTTTCTCTTCTCTCCAGTGGAGTCACAGAGTAAAAATCTGAAGTGGTTGTCAGTGCTCTGGATTTGGTGAAGGAACCCCTTAGATTCCCTGCAGGGAGAACATTGTAGGGCATAGCATTTTCTCTGCTCATCTATGGCTTACAGAATATATTCTGAGCATCTCTATCACTGTTATCAGAAAGGGAAGATGAGATTTACTGTCTGTGTGTTTTAACATACCATTTGTTCCTTAATCTAACAGTGTTTATTCCATTGGGCCCAGGAGGTGTTGGAGTGGCCAGCATTTAAAATTAGGTGGCTTTTTGTGGTCAGATAGAGACTTGGATGATGTCCTGGCATTTGTCAGAGGTGATGTTTCATAATTGATTAGTCTTTTCAGAAAAAAGACTTACAATTAGATTTGAGGGAAAATTCAAATGTATTGAAGTAGACTTGTATCATTGAAAAGCTGAGCTTGACTTTATAGTTTTACTAAATGTATCATCCAGATGTTTTGAGGTGCTGTATCTTCTCTGCAGTTTCTTTTGTGGTGAAGTCAGAAGGAGAGTCCTCAGGAATTCTCCTGGATAGAGGCATGCTTGTGGCTTCAAATGGCTTGGCGTCTGTCTCTGGGCCCATTGCTGTTCCAACAGTGCTGAGGTGAGAGCTGATGGCTGTTTTGACTTCTGTTTCCCTGATGACAATCACTGATGTTGAACAACGTTTCCTTTCTCTGCTGGCCACCTGTGTGCCATCTTTGGAAAGTATATAATCACATATTCCCTGCAGTTTCTATTCAGTTTTTGTTTGGATTGAAGGAGTGTTTTGTGTATGTTGGATATTAGCCTCTTCTCACACATAGGATGCGGAGATACTTTTCCTCCCTGGGTAGGATGCCTTTTAAGGGCTTGATGGTTTCTTTTGTCATACAGAAATTTCAGTTCAGTGTCATTTTACTTGTTCATTTTTGCTTTTGTTGCCTTTGCTTTTGGCATCTGATGTAAAAGACTCGTCACCAAAACCAGTATGGAAAAACTGACTACCTGTGTTTTCTTCTTGGAGGTTTAAGGTTTCAGTTCTTATGTTCAGATCATGGATCCATTAATCCATTTTTTTATTGTTACTTAATTTTTTTCCCACTCTTCCAAGATTCATTCCCCATTCCCTTCACCCAGTGCTCCACGCATTAGGTGCCCCCAGTACCCACCACCAGGCTCTCCCATTCCCCACCCCCCTCCCTCCAATTCCCTCATTTTGTTTCTGTGTCCAAAGTCTCTGTTGTTTCACTTCTCTCCCTGAATTACCCTACTTCCTTTCCTTCTCCTACTGTCCTGTGTATTACCCCTTATGCACCGCAAGTAAGTGAAACCATGTGATACTTGACTTTCTCTACTTGGCTTATTTCACTCAGCATAATCTCTTCCAATCCAGTCCATGTTGCTACAAAAGTTGGATATTCATCCTTTCTGACGGAGGCATAGTACTCCATTGTATATATGTACCACATCTTCTTTATCCATTCATTTGTTGATGGAAACCTTGGCTCTTTCCACAGTTTGGTGATTGTGGCCATTGCTGTGGTGAACATTGGTGTATATATGGCCCTTCTTTTCAAAACATCTGTATCTTTTGGGTAAATGCCCAGTAGTGCAACTGCAGGGTCATAGGGTAGCTCTATTTTTAATTTTTTAAGGAATGTCCACCCTGTTTTCCAATGCGACTGCACCAGTTTACATTCCCACTGACATTGTAGGAGGGTTCCCCTTTCTCCGCAGCCTCTCCAACACTTGTTGTTTCCTGAATTGTTAATTTTGGCCATTCTGACTGGTGTAAGGTGGTATCTCAGTGTGGATTTGATTCGAATTTCCCTGATAGCTAGTGACGCTGAACATTTTTTCATGGGTCTGTTAGCCGTTTGTATATCTTCTATGGAGAAGTGCCTCTTCATGTCTCTTGCCCATTTTTTGATGTGTTCATCTTCTTTTTGGATGTTGAATTTGAGTAATTCTTTATAGATCTTAGATACCAGCCCTTTGTCTGTAGTGTCATTTGTGAATATTTTCTCCCATTCTTTGGGTTGCCTCTTTGTTTTGTTGATTGTTTCCTTTGCTGTACAGAAGCTTTTTATTTTGATGAAGTCCCAGAAGTTCATTTTCGCTTTTGTCTCCTATGCCTTTGGAGACGTGTCTTGGAAGAAGTTGCTGTGGCCGATGTCAAAGAGGTTGCTGCCTATGTTCTTCTCCAGGATTTTGATGGATTCCTGCCTCACATTGAGGTCTTCCATTCATTTCGAGTTTGCTTTTGTGTGTGATGTAAGAGAATGGTCTAGTTTCATTCTTCTATACGTAGCTGTCCAACTTTCCCAGCACCATTAATTGAAGAGACTGTCTTTTTTCCACTGGATATTTTTCCTGCTTTGTCAAAGATGATTTCCCCATAGATTTGTGGGTCCATATGTGGACTCTCCACTCTGTTCCATTGTTCTATTTTTCTGTTTTTGTACCAGTACCACGCTGTCTTAATAATTACAGCTTTGTAATAAAGCCTGAAGTCAGGTAATGGGATGCCCCCAGCTTTGTTTTTCTTCTTCAGCAATTCCTTAGCGATTCAGGGTCTTTTTGGTTCCATATAAATTTTAGGATTGTTTGTTCCAACGTTTTGAAGAATGTTGGTGGAATTTTGTTTGTTTGTTTGTTTATTACCTGTCTTACAGTTTACTACTTTGGAAGCTATTTTTCCTGTCAGAATATATGCAGTGTGGTCTTCATGGATGATGTCTTCATACTCTGTTAGGACATTTCTCTCACATATGTATTTTGTTAATGAGTAGCTGGATCTATAGCTTTCAACAGGTTGAACATTTGGGGAGAACTACTTAAGTAGGTTTATATTCTTTCATCAGGGACCACA